>JANHMN010000007.1:82962282-82975159 GCA_030674055.1 Rhabdomys pumilio
GAGAAGAGAAGAGAAGAGAAGAGAAGAGAAGAGAAGAGAAGAGAAGAAGAGGAAAGAAAAGAAACAAAGAAAGAAAAACTCTATGCAAATCAACTCTTACACTAAGGAAAACTAAAAATTGCTTACAAACTGGAGCCCTGGGGAAGTAAGCAGTGTGATTCAGTCCAAGCCTGAGGCATGAGAAGAGAAAGATGAAGATACTGACCTGTGACTAGGGGCCTAAATCAATGGTTCTCAACCTTCCAAATGCTGCAGTCCTTTCATACCTCATATGATGGTGACACCACCTATAAATTATTTCTGCTGCTACTATATAACTGTGGTAGCAACTTTGCTACTGTTATGAATCGTAATGTAAATATATGTGGGTTTTGATGGTTTTAGTTCAACACCCCCCATAGAAGTCATGACGCACAGAATGAGAACCGCTGTCCTACGTTACGGGCCTGTCTTAGTTAGGGTTTCCATTGCTGAGGAGAGACACGACCAAAGCAGCTCTTATAAAGGACAACATTTAGTTGGGGCTGGCTTATAGGTTCTGAGGTTCAGTCTATTATCATCATGGCAGGAACCATGGCAGCATCCAGGCAGGTAAAGCACTAGAGGAGCTAAGAGTTCTACATCTTTGTCCAAAGGAAGCCAGGAGCAGACTCTTCCAGGCAGCTAGGAGGAAGGTATCAAAGCCCAGCGCCAAAGTGATACACTTCTTCCAACAAGGCCACACCTCCTGATGCCATTACCTGAGCCAATCATATTCAAACCACCACAAGGACCAAGAAACAGAAGCAGAAAACAGATGCCTCAGATTCCACCCACAAATATGCTTACTCAGCCCACCAACTCAAATATTAATTTCTTCCAGAAGATCCCTCCCAGATGTACCTAAAAATAAGATATATGTTTATCCTTTAGCCCAGCCAAGTTGGCACACATAATTATTTCAACCACAAAAGAATGTACGTGGAGTTTCTCTCATCTGCTGCACTACCGTACAGTATCATGATCCTAAATTGCCCATTTTCATTGCCTGAAAAATTTTAACTCCACTTCTGATTTGTCTGTTGCTTTGAGATGGTTTTTAAGTCAATAAAGGAGGACAAACTACTCTTTAAACTACAACACCTTGAAGTGAACGCCCTAGTGCTGCCCTGGTACCCATGTGCTTACTTTATTTCTATTACAGACCTTGTCATGGCTTAGATAGCAAATGTCCTCCACCAAAAATCTCACATATTGAACAGTCAAAGTTATTTCTGTCACATAGCTCATCATAGTGACAAGATTCTACCTAATATAGACCTCTTATTTCCTAAGAAGAAGTTACCTATCTCTACTCCAAGGTCAATCATCATGCTTTGTTAAATGATTTATATATCTATATGTTAGTATATGTCACATATATGTGAGTACTCATAGATAGAGAAGAAGGTGTCAGATTCCTTGGGACTGAACTTATAGGTGGTTGTATGCAACCCAATAATAGGGCTAGGAACTAAATTTGGGTCCTCCAGAAGAGCACAAATACTCTTAGCCACTGAGCCATCTCTTCAGCTCCTACCTCACCTTTTATATACCAGATTTTATGTGCTTTTGTGGAACTTATAAATGAAAGATTTACTAATATAATATCAAAACAATACATTTTTATTAATATCTTTTTGTTAATTATTTTTCTATATAGTATACAAGCTTGGCTCCCTCAGTAAGGCGATCGATCTTGCTGTTCTCTCCTCTTCATGACTCTGGACTTCACTTATAAGATACATCTATTCATGTAGCTACTACACACTTTGTTAGGGTCAAGTGTCCCCTTAAAAGTATCATGGATTGGAGGGCTAGTACCACTGGTGGCACTATTTATGGAGGTGGTGGGAACTTCTGCCAGAGTTAAATATTGTACAAAAATAAAGCAACATTCTAGAGTTAAGACTGAAAGAAAAATGGGAAGCTCTAATACTCAGTGCTGTGAGCCTATGAAACCCGAGTTGGACCAGATCAGAACACATGAACCTCAGAACCCTAATGATGCTCCAGTGCTGTAAGTCACAAGGTCAGAAAAGAAGCAAACATGGTATTGAATAAGCACTAAATATAAAGACAGGCAGGCAGACACAAACTCCACTTTTGTCACCAAGTCACAGTTTCTTTTGTTTGTGTATTCATCAGATGGCTACCTGCTGCACAGGTGACTGTGACATTTCTCACATCAGCCTGACAAGTTTCCAATAATGTTTCTGGATTCATCTACCAAAGTACCATCTCTTGTGAATTTTCAGCAATTCTCTTGGCCCCTCAGAACAGTCACCATTATTCAGTTTGCATTTTCATCAGACATTGATGACTTAACAGATGCGTCCTCTTATTCTAAATGGCTCCAAGTCACCTTCATTGGGAAATCAGCAGATGATGTCTGAATATACATCAGAAAGTTTCTGGCTGTTGGTGAATGAGAAACCATTTGCTAAGAAGCCAAAAACTCAAAAATGTAATTTGTCTTTAAAAGCTCAATTGCTTTCTTGAAGTTTTCAGAGTTATCAGACAGCTTTCCAAGGAGCCTTCTGGGCCTGTATTTCTATGACTTCATGAAGGAAGGGTGGAAGGAAGAAAGGAAGGAAGGAAAGACAGGAGGGAGGGAGGGAGGGAGGGAAGGAGGCAGGAAGAGACCAGGAGAGAGAGGGAAAGAGGGAGAAAAAGCACAAAGGCAAGGAAAAGAAAAGGAGAGTTGTCTTAGGGTTTCATTGCTGTAAAGAGACACTATGACCATGGCAACTCTGACCAAGGACGTTTAATTGGGGCTGGCTTACAATTTCAGAGGTTCAGTCCTTTATCCTTATGACAATGTCCAGGCAGGCATGGCACTAGAGGAGCTGAGAGTTCTACCTCTTGTTCTGAAAGCAGCTAAGACTGGCAGCTAGGAAAAGGGTCTTAAAGTCCCTGTCATAATGACACACTTCCTCCAACAAGACCACACCTACTCCAACAATGCTACACCTCCTTATAGTGCCACTCCCTGGGCCAAGCATATTTAAACCACCACAACAGGGCAGGAACAAGCTTAGCCATGTATAGATAAATGTGGGTGCACATAAGGATATACAACCTTTGTAAATTACCAAATTTTATCTAATAGTATTTTCTAAGTTGTCATTGCAATAGCCAACATAATAAACAATGGGCATAGTATAAGAAGACTGTTGTCTCAGTCACTTAAGTAGGAGTGGATGGTTCTGATCATTTTATGAATTATACATATGTCATCATTTTACAGAATGATTACGAATAATTACGGCCTTGGATACAGAGGAAACAAAATTGAGAAGTTAGATTCAAGAATTTCTTTTCCCTTTCTTTTCCTGCTTTCTATCTTTCTTTCTTCCTTGGGTAAGGGAAAGGGGGTTGAAAAGAAAAGGCAAATTTTAATATTAGTTGGGGGTTTCTACTCCGCCTTTGTTCATTCAGTTCTCAGATAAAAGATACAAAACCTTTAACTTATAATAAATCTTAACAAAATTAGAGCTGGGCAGATAACAACCCTCTAAGCTATTAGTATCTATGTGCCCATCAATAATCCCAACATATGACTTGCCATGTTATGCCTGGCCAGCCTTCATGGCCATGTTTTCTTGATTCACCTACCCCATGGCATCCTCTCCTCTCTCCACTTTCTCTCTTTTCTTCTCATGAACCCTGCCTCAGACCCAGACCCCCGAGCCTGGGAACCAAAGCACCATCTATTTCTCTTTTGCCCAGGAATAGAATAACATCTTTATTCAACCAGCGGTTTTAAACTGAGGATGAAGATTACTTAGCATCACTTGGTGTATGTGAGGATCTCCTTGTCCCTAGGAGCAACCAGATGCCAGTGTTTAACATTGCAAATTATAGCAAAAGACCAAACCTCAAGTTAGTGTCCTTGTGACAGTGATTCCAAGCATCCACCTCATTCCTTTTGCTGGCTGTGGAGACCAGAAGTCTGCAACCACCAATCTGGAAGAGGATCTTCACCAAAGCCCCCATGCTCGAACCTTATCCCCAATATCTAACCACTAGATCTATGAAAAATCCTCCTCCTCATACCTCCTCCTCTGCCTACTTCTCCCCATTTCATTCTTCTAGTAAGCTTTCCAATGGGTCTCCTGGGTTAATATTCTCATAAATTCATGTGAAGAAGAGTGATTGGGCTAGTCTCTGAACTCCTCCTTTGTGCTCTCAGTGAGAGCTCACTCATTTTTCTCTGAAGGTGGAACACAAATTGGAAAAGTTCATTATCTCTTGCCATTGATAAATACCTGAGTATGTGATCATGTGACTATCTTGTAATCAGAAAGCTCCAGGGCTGTTATGTAGTACTTCTCAATTGCCATTTTCTTTCTAAATGTGGGTGTGTGCATGCATGTGTGTGTGCATGCATGGTGCGTGTACGTGCATGCGTGTGTGTGTGTGTGTGTGTGTGTGTGTGTGTGTGTTGAGAATGCACATGTGCATGCATGCCTGGAGGCCAGAGGAGAATATCAGATGCCCTTCTTCTATTATTCTCTGCCTTATTCCTTCAATTAGGGTCTCTCATTTAACCTGGAGCTCAGCTGGCAGCCATCAAGATTTGGCAGTCCTCCAGGCTCTACGCCTCACAGTGCTGGGGTTATAGACACACCTTGTTGACTTTAGGTTTTTAGGTGGATTCTGGGAATTTGAACTGAAGACCTCATGCTTGCATAACAAACCACTGAACAATCTTCCCAGGCTTCTGAGACATTGTCTCCAGAGAACTGGGCCATTCTCCCTCATTTTCCTTTCTATGTTAGAAAACAACGAAGCAGTGTTTGATGAGAGCCTCATCTTTGGGACAGCATAGCTGTGAACACAAATGAGGCCAAGTCCTGACAGGACTGATGCAACCTTGTTGTATTGGCACCTGTCTTAGTTACACTTACTATTGCTGTGATAAAACATTGTGACCAAAGCAGCTTGAGGAGGAAAAGGTGTTATTTGCACCATCATATATCACAGTCCTTTATCAAAGAAAGTCAGGACAGGAACTCTAGTAGGAACTCTAGCTGGAGGTGTGAGCAGGTGCAGAGGACATGGGGGGGCTCTGCTTACTGTTTTTGTTCCCTGTGGCTTGCTCAGCCTGATTTCTGATCAAACCCAGGATCGATCACCTGCCCAGGGATGGTACCACCTACAATGGGCTGGGTCCTTCCCCATCAATAACTAATTAAGAAAATATTCTACAGGCTTGCCTACCTCCCAATCTTATAGAGGCATTTTCTTTTTTTATTATTGGATATTTTATTTATTTACATTTCAGATGTTATCTTCTTTCCCCGTTTCCCCCCCCCATCCCTCATAAACCCTCTATCCTATCCCCCCTCCTATTTGCTTTTATAACCATTTTAGAGACATTTTCTTAATCAACGTTTCTTTTTCTCAGATGACTTTAGCTTGTGTCAAGTTGACTTGAAACTATCCAACCTATCTGTGAACTTTTTTCATGGGAAGACAGACACTATACCTCATTTAAACCACTGACTCTGGCTTTTCCATCACAGGTTATTTATGTTGCTCTGTGTCCTACTCAGACATTAAGTCATTATTTCTTTATCTTTGATTTCACGTCAGGCTAGCACAGTATAGAGAGAAATAAGACATAGCCCATGCCTTAAGAATCCCCAGGGCTAGTAGGAAGAACAGGGTATGGACAAGCAACTGAGAACCAGGGCTCCAGTCATAAAGCCTCTGCAAGTGCTGTGCAGAATTAAAGAGGAAGCAAGGAGTTCTGACAGGAAGTACAGGGAGGGTTAGGAAGCTGGCTCCTGAAGGGCTTGTAGGAATTCTTTATCCTATATGTGGGCATGGGTTGGATGGGGAATAAATTCTACTCAGAGAACACCTTCATTAGATTTTGTGACACAACCCAGAGAGGCACACTAGGGGAACTTGGAATTTGTAGAAATGAATAGCTCAAGTGACAATGACTCATGTCTTGAAGAGTCCTGGCCATTTTATTTCTCTTGAAAATATACGTCTGTCGTGTTGCTTTTTACATTTTTATGCTTCAGTGGTCCAGGAAGAAACAGGGCATTGTCTGTATCTGAGCATCATGAAGGTTTGCATTTGGAGTGCTTGATGCTTTGACTTTAAAAGTTAGCATTTGCTCTGCATGCCCTGTGGGATGGAATTCTCTATTTAATATGCGTTGTGTCATTGAACATGCCTCTCAGGGCATGTGCCACATGCCTGCTTCAGATATGGGGAATTAGAAGCCTAGGAACAAAATGAGCTTGTTCGATAGTAAATATTAATTTATCTAGAATTTATTCACATGTGTTCATGCATGTGTGGGTACATATGTGAGTGGCAGCCAGAGAGTAACCTCAGGTGTCATCCTCAGAAATAGTCCACCTCCTTTTGAGACAGGGTCTCTCTAGGCTGGCTGGGTGGGGAGCCTCAGGGGTCCTCCTGTTTCTACCTCCCCGTGCTGGGATCACATCCGTATATACCACTATGCCCAGATTTTCCATGTGGGTTTCGGCTATAAAGTTCAGGCCCCCTGCTTACAAGACAAACAGTTTTCTGACTGAGTCATCACCCAGCCTGAACAGTACTTATTTAGAATAACACTGAGATTCAATGGAAAGTCTCTGCATCTGGAAGTCCAGCACTTACAAAGCTTTATTCCATGTTTCTGTCCATCTTCCTGTCTCATCTAATAGCCATTACTCAGTTTTAACATGAGAATATCACGTTTTGAGTATTAGGTACATTCACTATGGCTAGTCTTGTTGAAGTCTTAAGGTTGTCATTCCAAAGACTTCAACACTTTAAAAGCTGACTCTACAGTTGAGGTGTGGTCTTTTTCTATGTATTGTAATGCTAAATACTGGCCCCCAAGGTCTGGTTTCCTGAAGGAAAGGAGATCCTCACATACATCAAGTGATACTATGTAACCTTGCTCCTTAGTTTAAAACTATTGCTTGAATAAAGATGCCTATAGCTTATAGCTGGGCAAAAGAGAGGTATATGGTGCTTAGGTTCCCAGGTTGGGGGTCTGCATCTGAGGCAGGGATCATGAGAAGAGAGGTAGAGAGAGGAGAGGATGCCATGGGGTAGGTAAATCATGAAAACATGGGCATGAGGGCTGGCCAATTGGAGTGAGATTGCCCCAGGCAGAACATGACAAGTCATATGTTGGGGTTATTGATGGGGTCATAGATACTAATAGCTTAGAGGGTTGATATCTGCCCAGCTGTAATGCTGTTAAGGCTTATTATAAATGTTAAGATTTTGTGTCTTTTATCTGGAAACTGAATGAACTGAATGAACAAAGGTGGAGTAGAAACCCCCAATTAATATTAATTATTTACCTCAACACTCACTAATCCTTACATCTATGAGGGCTCTGTCTTACTGAACTAACCATGGGGCAAATACCTCACCTCCTGATATCACATGGAGGAGATCAGAGGTATTCAGACCCCGTGGGTCACAATCATAAGATGTCCTGAAAGGGGAGAAGACACAACACAGGCATCTCACTTTCTCTGTGGAGGCTTGGCAACCACTTCTCAGGCAGCATACCCCTTGACACATTATATGAATGACAGCTTGAGGTGTTATTAAAAATGACTCAATCACATTGCTGGAGAATTCACATCTGTCCTCACACACAGGAATTTCTGTGACTGTTTTTTTTGCTGCTGAGTGGAAGGGCAGTGTCCATATTGTTAGTCTTAGCTCTCTCTCCACACTGGGTAGCTGTGAAAATGCAGGTATCTGAATGACAGGGGTTGCTCTTTCAGCTGACACGGGAGAATGGTGAAACCCTATCCTTTCCCCCTCCCCTCTGGCTGTAGTCTAAACCCACTATGATGCTCCCAAGCTAAGACCAGGTAAACTCTCAGGGCTTCAGACAGTAAACATTCTTCCTTATCTTTTCAAGCCAGTATATGCTAATTTACTTGCTAACATTTCTTCCAACTGACAGGATAGTCATCGATAAGCTCAGTTGTCATACTTAAACTTGGCAAAGGAAGCATCCTGTCCTGTAAATGGAAACAGTGCAGGGTCAAAAAGACCCGTGGCCTGGCTGTCAAAAATGAACATTCTTTGCTGGAAGCCACTGAATATGGTACCAGTTTTATGAACTTAACATTTTAAGAAAATTAGAATTTCTTATGCTCAGAGAGATTAATCTCTACTTCATGTAATTTTTCTTAAATTTTGGTTATTTTTCCTTACTTGTTCTTATTGGTTTTCTCTAAATTTGTGTGCATCAATGCATATACACACACACACAAATAATAACAATAAATCACTCAATACTGTTCCCTCAACTCCAGGTGACATTTAAAGAATAAAATATTACATCCACAAAGCCATCCAAGTTACATAACTTTGATAAGCCATGACATTTCCCAAATGAGTCTATAAAAGTTACATAGATGATAGAACCTGCCAATGCTCGAGGGACAGAGCAAAGATTTCTCTGCAAAAGAAATGTGTGAATTCTCCCTTCACAACTGTTGTTTATATATCTACAATCTTACATTTTTAAGGGGTAAAATGAATATAAATGAAATATAGCTTTTTATTAAAAATTAGAAACTTTCCTCTGATTAGGTAAGAACTCAGACAAGCCCCCAGCCCCTCCTGGTGACTATTCCACACAGAATTTATAATTATTTAAAATGGTTTTATTGAAACTTAATGGCCACACATAGCCTAAAGCCATCACTCATAATTATAGCAAATCAAGCCTTTCTTTAGTTCACATAGTTTGTTCCCAGTTCCAAAGGATTGTCATGTAATCTAACTTAATTCTCTTAACTTTTCAGAACAACCTCATTAGATGGATTTTACAAATAAGGATAATGAGGCCAGAAGAAGACATTATTTTTACAGATCGTATTTATTATAGTTCCATGTCATAGCATGTAAACTCCAAAACATGACTACCAAGATTGATACACTTAATACCTTGCCAAGAGGAGAGGGTAATAGCTCAGTCAATAAATATCCAAGGACCTGAATTTGTAGAAAGCCACGGTGAGCGGTGACAGCATTCGCCATTACAAGATGGTGCTGGCACTCAACACTCGTGGGTAAACAAGTAAATTGGGCATGTGCAAGTGGTGAAAGCGTGCCAAGTCACCACCCAACCCAGGGCGTCATACGGGGTTTTGAGCAAGCAGCCAATCAGATATGTCCACGCCACCCTAGTGTATATATAAAGCAGTGCCATCTTGGGTCTCTCTCTCTTCCTCTGTTCATGGCAATAAACGCTTGCTGCAGAAGGATCCTGGTGCCCGCGTGTGTTCTTGCTGGCGAGACGATTGCAAGGGCCACAGCTGGTGCCGAAACCCGGGAACCCACCATCACCGGCGCTGAGGAGAGCCTCCGCTCGCGGAGAGGATTCAGAACTGCAGCACAAAGATAAGCTCTGAGAAGCATGTTTGGTCTTGATTTATCTTATTTCTCTCCCCAATTGGCAGGAGCTCCAGAAACTTTCGCTATTGTGCTAGCGGAGCTCGTTCTCTTCCTTTTGATTTTACAGGATGAGAAAAGCCGCGCAACTATCGTGGCAGGTCAGGGAGTGTTAGAAGAGCTACAAGACATGTCAGAAACAGGGCGGGATAAAAGGCTAGCCACTCATAAAGAGAATAGGAAAGGCACGCACAAGAAAACAGACCCTTCCAAAGACCCTCAGTCCGAGGAAGCGAGAGATAAGGGAAAGAACGCCCTGGGAGAGAATCGTAAGAAGGAAGGGAGGGCCCCGAAAAAGAAACCTCTTTATCCGGTAAAGGAACTGGAGGCCTTAGGGCTTGGTAGCTCTGAAACGGGGGAACTGGGTCCCTCTGAGGAGGAGGGGTGCCGTCCGGATGGGCGGCTGCCGCTACAAGATGGAGGGCGGGAGATGGGAACCACATGGCCTCTCGGCCTGTCACGCCCTCCCAACTTATTGTCTCCAGCACTCTTCCACCTTATGCGGACAAGCGCTGCTCAGACTCCTTCCTTTCAAAGGAACACAAAAGAAGAATGTTACAAGCCTTTCCGGTGTTTGAGGCCGTGGAGGGAGGTAGAGTCCACGCGCCAATAGAATATACCCCTATTAAGGAGCTTGCTGAATCAGTTAACAAATATGGAGTTGATGCTAATTTTATAGTCATGCAGCTTGAGAGACTCGCCGCTATGGCGATGACTCCGAGTGATTCGCAAAATACAGTAAAAGCTGCTCTCCCTAATATGGGACAGTACATGGAATGGAAAGCCTTGTGGCATGATGCTTCTCAAGTACAGGCAAAGGCCAACGCTAATGCAGAAGGCAATCAAAGACAGTGGACGTTTGAATTGTTGACAGGGCAGGGACAGTTTGTTAACGACCAAATAAACTATGATTGCGGAGCATATGGTCAAATCTCCGCTGCCACTATTAAGGCGTGGAAAGCCCTTTCAAAGAAAGGTGAGGCTGGGGGACATCTAACCAAAATCTTGCAAGGCCCCCAAGAGCCATTCTCAGACTTTGTTGCTAGGATGACAGAAGCGGCAGGCAGGATTTTTAATGCATCCCCTGCAAAGATTATTGAATGGTATCCAGATGCAGTCGCTCAGCTTGCCCTTCGAGGGCTAAAAGCAGCCATTACACATTTTGGAAGGGATCCTAAGGTTTTAATAGTGCCATATACTGCACATCAGGTTCAAACATTAACTGCTACCTCTGATGTTTGGGCGGTGTTGGTCACTTCCTTTAATGGTCAAATAGATAATCACTATCCTAAACATCCTATTTTACAATTTGCCTTAACTCAAGCTATTGTGTTTCTACACATATTTCAGAAGCCGCTCACAGATGGAGCGGTTGTTTACACAGATGGGTCAAAAACAGGTGTGGGTGCCTATGTAGTTAAAAATGAAGTCACAGCCAGACAATACCATGAGACCTCACCTCAAGTTGTGGAATGCTTGGTAGTAGTAGAGGTTCTTGAAACCTTCCCAGGTCCTTTAAACATTGTTTCAGATTCCTTTTATGTAGTAAATGTAGTTAAGATTCTGGAAGTTGCTGGATTAATTAAGCCAACTAGTAGACTTACAGAAGTTTTTCAAAAGATTCAATTTACCCTAATCAATAGGAGATCTTCTGTTTTTATTACATACATCAGGGCTCACTCAGGTCTACTGGGACCAATGTCCTGTGGAAATGACCTGGCAGACTGAGCCACAAAGTTAATAGCTGTCGCCCTATCTCCAAAGTTGACCTTGGCCAAAGATTTCCATAAAAGATTTCATGTAACTGCTGAGACTTTACGTTGGAGATTTAACATAACCAGAAAAGAGGCTAGGGATATAGTGACTCAATGTCAAAATTGTTGTCAATTCTTACCAGTGCCTCATGTAGGAATTAATCCACGAGGAATTCGGCCACTACAGATTTGGCAAATTGCAATATTTACATGTTTCCATTGATACTTGTTCTGGAATTATATTTGCTTCCCCATTGACTGGAGAAAAGGCGGCCCATGTTATTCAACATTGCCTCGAGGCATGGAGTGCCTGGGGAAAGCCTAAAATTCTTAAAACTGACAATGGACCAGCTTACACTTCTCAAAAGCTTGGACAATTCTGCCACCAAATGGAGGTGACCCATCTAACAGGTCTACCATACAATCCTCAAAGACAAGGCATTATAGAATGGGCTCATCGCATTCTTAAGTTTTATTTAATAAAGCAAAAGGGGGGAGTCGAGGAAGCTCTACCCTCAGTGCCACAAGTCGCCGTTTCTATAGCACTTTTGACCCTTAATTTTTTAAATCTGGACAGTCAAGGCCACACGGCAGCTGACTGTCATTGTTTAGAGCCTGACAGGCCAAAAGAGATGGTCAAATGGAAGGATGTTTTGACTGGACAATGGAAAGGCCCGGATCCTATTTTAATAAGATCCAGGGAAGCTGTTTGTGTTTTTCCACAGGAAGAAGACAATCCATTCTGGCTTCCAGAAAGACTAACAAGAAGAATCTTGGAGTTGGAAGATGACCCCCCCCCCCGACAGATTCTCCGGCTGATGGTTCCAGTCTTTACCCTCCTTCTCGGGATTTGGGTTCCTAGTATATAGGGGGAACAACGATGGGCTATACTATCCGCCTATCCAAAGCCTATGCCAATAAGACACAATTCAGTTGTTTTCCCTAAGTTTTTTACCCACTCAGCTAATCTGTCCAGGCAATTGTCTCAGTATCTTACAGGAAATTGGTCAGAGGGGTTTGATGAAATTCTGGAAAAACTACGAACGGCAGTGGTGGCGATCAATTCAACACGAGTGGACCTATCACTGACTGAAGGACTCTCCTCTTGGATTTCTTTGGCCTTTTCCTTCTTTAAAGAATGGGTGGGAGTAGGCCTGTTTGGTACAGCCCTATGCTGTGGATTAGTGTTCATGTTATGGTTGGTCTGCAAACTCAAAACTCAACAGAAGTGTGACAAGGCAGTGATTACCCAAGCATTTGCTGCTTTAGAACAAGGTTCCTCCCCTAGAGTCTGGCTGTCTATGCTACGAAAGTAGCTAGCGCTTGAGCCCTCAGCCGATGCACCCCACGGGTTCTATCCCATTGCACTGGGTCGGTGAGGCAAAAGCCCTGTTCTCTGCACATCTCTGGGTGGAATGTATACTGTGATATACAGGGGATGTTCCTCAGGGATAGATTCCTTGAAGGCATGTCTGGTTGCATAGAGGTCGAGTTGCCAAATCCTCTCCCTGTCAAAGGCAAAGGGATGGGTAGATTAAAGTACACTCATGGACTCAATGACCAGGGTGGAAATTCTTTACAATATCCCAACATTCTGCACAAGGGACTAGACCTCTACCTTCCTCTACAAGAGAGATGAC
>JANHMN010000007.1:82975259-82991964 GCA_030674055.1 Rhabdomys pumilio
ACTCATGGAATCAATGACCAGGGTGGAAATTCTTTACAATATCCCAACATTCTGCACAAGGGACTAGACCTCTACCTTCCTCTACAAGAGAGATGACTTAGAGCCTTGCCAGACGACCTTACGGTCTCATTTAATAAAGCTAAAAGGGGGAGATGTAGAAAGCCCTGGTGAGCGGTGACAGCATTCGCCATTACAAGATGGTGCTGGCACTCAACACTCGTGGGTAAACAAGTAAATTGCACATGTGCAAGTGGTGAAAGCGTGCCAAGTCACCGCCCAACCTGGGGCGTCATACGGGGGTTTTGAGCAAGCAGCCAATCAGATATGTCCACGCCACCCTAGGGTGTATATAAAGCAGCGCCATCTTGGGTCTCTCTCTCTCTTCCTCTGTTCATGGCAATAAATGCTTGCTGCAGAAGGATCCTGGTGCCCAAGTGTGTTCTTGCTGGCGAGACGATTGCAAGGGCCACATGAATTCAGATCCCATCTCCTACTTAAAAAGTGGTGTGCACCTGAAATCACAGAATTAAGGAGGTGTACACAGAAGGACCCAGGGGTTTGCTGCCCCACCAGTCTAGACAGTCAGCAAGCTCCAGGTTCAGAGAGAGACCCTGTCTCAAAACTAAGATGGAGAATTATAGAGAGAAACACCTAGTGTCCTCCCCTAGCCTCTACAAACACATACACACATGCTCACACACAAGCACCTGGCCCAACCTCTACACCTCCCATGCTTCTTTCTTCCTGGTCATCAGCCTAAGTTTGCTTTCTTGGTCTGACTTACCTGTGAAGCCTTCATGGGATGGGAGAGCACGTACTCTGCCTTGGTAGCTGGAGGAACCCATCCTGTGCTTTGGCAGCTGCCATTCCCCAGGCTCCTGAGCCCTTGGTTTTCACCACCTTTCTGCTCATCAGCAGACTATGTCTCTCCCTCCCTACTCCTAATTTTAGAAATGTCAGACTTCCTCAGCATCCAGTATCCTCTCTCCTTTCATATCACAGACATACATACGCCTTTTACAAATACATGTTTTGTATTAGCTGCTTTTCTCGTTGCTGTGACCAAAGACCTGACAAGAAGCACCATGAGGGAGATGAAGTTGTCTTGGCTTATGACACTGTCTACCATGGTTGGAAAGGCATGTCAACAGGGAGCTCTCAAAGGCAACTGAGACCCCTCACCTCACCACAACTTAGAGAAGTATAAAGAAGAGCCAGGACCAGAAGTGGGGCTGTTATATAATTCATACATTGGAATGCTATAGCCTCGTATCTCCCAGCTAGGCCCCATGTTCATAAAGTTCAACAATCTCCCAAAACAGTGTCACCAACTAGGGATAAAGTATTCATTCAGGTGCCTGTTGCAGACGTTTTCACAATCAAACTATAAGTTGTAGTCAGCGGGCATTTAAATAAAACTATTCCTCTATCTCACTAATTTTTTCCTTTAATGTGTTTTCACACGAAAACGACCTCCTTATTAAGTCCCAACAGACGCTAATAAAAATGCTTTCCATGGGTTGGGATTTGCTTCTCTCTCTTAGGGTTGTCAACACAGCACAGGACACTGCCACCTATAGACACATTTCACCACATGTCCTTTTTAGACAAGGTCTGCACCATATACAGAGATGACAACAGAAGTGACTGTAACTGACCCCCAGACACTACAGTTCTAAAGCAACTTGCACTCAGGGTATGACTAAATGGTTCTTGCCAGCCAGTATCATTCTTCTAGACAAGATGTGTACTATACCGCAGAGGTCGAATAGATAACCACTACTTATGAGTACTCAGGAAAAGAACCAATCAGTGAACCCCAGGTCTTGTTTTGTTGGATTTGAGTTTTGTTGTTGTTTCGTTGTTTTATATATCAAGCCACAGTGGTCATGCTTCCTGGCTCTTACTCTAGCAATGAAGTAGAAAAATGGACTGCAAATGGTCATTCCCCTCATGCTGTAGACAAGGCAGCTGAGGAGGAAGGGTCCAGGAAAAAGGATGGTAAAACAGTCATAATATTTTATGTCTAGTGAAAACATTCAGATTGCAATCATTGGGCAAGCATGAACACAGAGCTTCCCAACTTAAGAACTGCAAATGCTAGTGCTTTTTAGATGTCAGATAACTTTCTGCTTTATAGTGATGGTGCATAATTCTCAGAGGGAAATGGTCACACCTCACCCTCTTTTCCATTGTGTGTCTCTCAAGCATGAACTTTATAAACAGCAATGCCTGTCACAAGGTCAAGGGTTTGGACACACCTGACCCTAGAGCCCTTTAGCTTTGTTGGTTTGTTTGGGTTTTTTTCTACTCCATGCTCATTCGTAGCAAATAATGTCCAGACTTTCATCTTAAAACCGAGAGGGCTGAAAGAATTCTGTTGGGCAAATTTGCCTGGAGGATTTTCGACAGAGCAGAGTTCATTTCCAAAACTGAAGCAGGTGAAAGCAGAAGCAGACGGTACAAAGATGCAAGAGACTCTTTTGCTAGAGTAAGAGGTTAAACCGGGCACGAGGAATTGCTTGTTGTGGCAAGGAATGAATATCATACAGATGAAGGTGAAACAAATTGAAAAGAAAAAAATGAAAGTGCTTCTCTACGGGCCACTGGATTTTCTCATCACAGCCTGGCGTGCCTCTCCAAGCTAATTCACCCATCCTGAGCAGTGTTTGCTGAGATAGATCCAGCAGCCCTATGCAACAGCCAAGGCCAACTGCATTTGTGAAGGTCCACCTGCCCCATTCACCTCTCATGACTGAACAGCATCAGGTTTTCTTGCCAACTTTTATTTCATCCCTCACTTCTCAAAGAAATGAACATTTTGTCTGACATGACCATCGCACTGCACACAGAACTTGACTCTTCTCAGCCAGGTCCCAAAGTCATAAATCTGTGCTTGCTTTGTCTAACCAAGCAAACGTGAAGCCATGATAAGGTACAATCTTGGTAATACAGTCAGGGGTCCCACTAACACAAATGCTGCTCACCTGACTGCATTCCTTCCAATATTGCCACCATTCTCCCAACCACCAAAGCCTGGGGCCTTATAGTTATTAACCACTGGGCTTTCTCTTCCCTAGCCTCAAATTTAATTTCACTGACAATCTTCTGCTTCCCCAAGGCTCATTCTCCGTTGGCTATTAAGACAGGCTTCTTTCACTCCACCTCTTCTTCCTCAGTCCATCCCTCACACAGCTGCTTTATTTAGAACACTCATCCCACAGATCTGCCCCAAACCTAAGAGTTCTACAAACTCGAGCCCCCGTCCTTTAGCATAGCACTACAGGTCTTTGGCCTATATTTCTAGAATGATATTGTTTATAGCAGACTAGACTAGTTTGAGATTAATTAGCTTTGTTGATTAATTTGAAATATGTCACCATAGTTAGGGTAAGGTATTATCTAGATATATGATTTGACCCGCTATTTAGTCAAATTTTATGCTGTAGGTTTCTGTGGAGAGATGGCTTAGGTAAGTTAACACTTAAAACAATAGACTTTGAGTGGTTTACATTATCCTTTGTATCATAGGTTGCCTTTGTCTACCATTTGGAGATATAATCGTATCTCTACAAGCAAGATGGAACCCTGCCTGCACAGTGCTTTCAGAGTTGAAACATTACACCAGCTTCAGTTCTGCTGACAGCTGCCCTACTCTGAAGATGCTGGATTTGTCAACTGCTACACTTGTATGAGCCAGTGCCTTCAATGATCAAAACCAATCTAGCAAACAATACACACACCATATGAAGACTCCCTCTACAACTTGTTTTGTTCCTCTGGTGAATCACAGTTAATACACTAAGTACTAAGATGTGTTCATTAAGTAGTGAAAAAAAATTGAACCTCCTCAGGAAATGCACTCCGGAAAGTCTAGCTTGAACAATAAACCTTTCTTGGGTTACTCTTCTAAATTCTGTATATGATATGGTGAGACTCCAAAATACCAGGATAAGCCATTCTATGAAATCTACCTAAGTGGGAAGAAAGAAGAGTCCATAGCTTCAGGTGGAACCACCTAGGAAATCAAAGAGTGGTAGAATATCCTAAGACACTGTTTTATCTAAGTAGCCATAGGTAACTGCATGGCTGTCAGTGACAGAGCTACCTCTAGACTACAGCTCAAATGTAAAATGTTTAGACAGTAAGCTAAGCTGTTCTATCTATGTAATGAATCAATTGGAAGCCTGGTGTTGCTCCTTCCTGTCTAAGGAAAAACTTGAAACTCTTGCAGAAAAGATGAACCTGATGAGCAATGGGAGTAGGCCAGGCCAGGAGAAGCACAGAACTAATATGATCAACAAAGTCTGAACACCTAACCTGAGCATCCAGGGAAGACAGAGGTGGACCTGTGTTCCAATATTCCAACAATAACATGAGACTTACCAGCTCTCCTTAATACTTCTAAATAAACCAAGCTCAAAACTTGGTTGGTTGCCCAATTAAAATACACAGAGCCAAGGTGAGAGCTAGGATTAGAATGGGGTGTTCTAGTTCCTATGTCATTCGAAAGGCTGTGGATGAAGGAGGCAAGGTATGGAGAAAGGTATATGAAAATGAAGATGTGATCACAACAGAGAACGATATGACAGAGTCCCAGAGGAGGCACTTCATAACTGGAGATGACAGGAGACCAGAGGAGGGACATCACAATGGGAGATGACAGAGAGGAGTCTCAGGGGAGGGAACTATCCAAAGTGATGAAAGTCATTTTGAATAAGGCAGGAGATTGAGGTGAGAGAGATGCCATCTAGAAGGGATGGGGATAGTTCCAGGTGACAGTAAGGGAAGCTGGAAACCACACGAACTGCTACATTAGGAAAGTGGATGCTGAGAGCAAACTCAAGTACACTTTAGAGTCAGAGAGCCTCCACTAGTTGTTTGAACTGGCTATTTGCACAACTTGGACAACTTTCTCTCCTCAGCCACAGTGAGGTGAAGCATGTGGTGAGATTAGAAATGAATAGAGGTGTAGTCGCTTCCGTGTTGTCAAGGTGAAGCTCAGCCCTTGTGATTCAACAGTCTATGCAGTGCTTACAGGTGCGGACCCAGTCAGTGACCGCATTGACCCACAACCCATACCAGGAGGTAAAGATAACCAAGGATGCCAAAGAGGTATCAAGCATTCTCCTCAAGGTAATAACTGATACATAGATCAGTACAGGTCCAAACTGCTAGCCGTTCCAGAAGCTGAGTGTATTGATTCTCAGCTGGGGGTCCACTAGATGGAAGCAGCTAATTGTGCCCTCGCTAGCAAAAGAAAGGACAAAACTACTGTTATAAAAGCAAAATTATTATAATTAATCCTCAAGCAAATGTCTGGAAGTCCAAACACATGTAGGCACCTTGCACTTTTAGCATCCTGTGAAGAGAAACCCTTTTGTAATATTCATTCTGTTGTTCAAATTTCGGCAGTTATGTGATTTGTTAGAAATTCAAAAATAAAGTGAATGCTCCTCTGCTACGTGATATGCAAGACAGTGGAGTTTATGGTTTAGGCTCAAAGCCTCTTCAGAATGCAATATCTAAGCACCTCTAGGAAAGTCTGTGCATACCAGAATCAGATTGTTTTTAGAACAAATTCAGACTATTAATAATTGCAATGATTATGGGAGTGGGGGGCACATCCTCATAGAAGCAAAAGGAGGGGGGATGGGATAGGGGGTTCCTGGGTGGTAGGGGAAATGGGGTAAGGGGATAAAATCTGAAATGTAAATATAATATCCAATTAAAAATAATCTTATTAAGGTCGCTTTGGTGGCTAGAAGTTCTTTAATAAACACACATGCTTTGCTCGGTCCCACAGTGAATAGTCCTGTGAAATCGTGGGAAAGGTACCTCTTTGGACTTGTGAAAGTTGGGTTTGATGGATTCTTTACTAAAGATGGCCTACTAATATACTATCTTAGTTCTGTTGCTGTGATAAAACACAGACCAAAAGCAACCTGGGAACAATAGGGTTTATTTCAGTTTACATTTCAAGGTAATAGTCCATCAGTAAGAGAAATCAAGGCAGGAACTGAAACAAAAGTCATGGAGGAAAACTGCTTACTGGCTTGCTCCCGTGGCTTGTTCAGCCTGTTTCTTATAGCTCTCAGGACTACCTGCCCAAGGGCGGCACCAGCCACAGTTCACTGGGCCCTCCTATATCAATCATTAATCAAGAAAATGTCCTCGGGGGCTTGGTTACATGCCAGAGTGATAGGAACATTTTCTCAGGTGAGGTTCCCTCTTCCTAGATGATCTGCATTTGCTTAAGGGTGACAAAACTAACTAGTACATAAATCAAAAAAATTTTAAAGTATTTGATGGCTAAAGCCTTTCATCTACAAAACTGAAAATTAAAATCCACCATGACAGTGGGTTTTACATGCATCAGAACTGCCAGCTCTGTGCCTGGCTCATCACAAGGAAAATGACAGGGCATCTGACCAGGAGCTGAGCTTCCCTTGATGCTCAGAGTTGATGCTATTTTCTCGGTGTCTAAAATTTTAAAACATAAATTGATTCAATAAAAATGTGCCCAACAAAATATTCCATGACAATAAAGCCTCCATCTACACTGTGATGGAAATAATATTGTGATCTTAAAATTTTATTACTCGTGGGAAAGAAGGTGGCATTTCACATTAAGTTTTCTTTACCATAACCTAACACCCTTGAGCAACTTCTCCTGCAAATCGAGATGAAAACTCTGCAGAAGGTCATGGTCTTCACTGGTGATCTTGTGCCAAAGGGCACTGAAAAGGGGCTCAATATCTCCCTTAAGGCTACTGAACCAGCACTATTGGACAATACTTCAAAAATACTGAGATTAAATGCCACGCATCATTATTCTGGGCTGGCTCTTGAAAACAGGATATTTGGTCAATATAAATAACATTTGTAGTTTAGTTAGGCATGATCTACAAACTAGTTTGTTTACTTCTGACAAACGTATGCAATTATGCAAGATGAGAATGTTGAAGGAAACTGGGTGAGAGAGGTAAGAACTCTATTATTTCAGAATTTAAAGCTTCATTTTTAAAATTCTTCAGGGCAACTAAATGTCTTACAAGCAAAGAACAGTTACATAAAAACATGGGATAGAGATGAAGCCCTGACTGCTAGCTAGAGCATAGAGTTGGACATAGAGAAGGACGATTAGTTTAGGCAATACCAGGACTTACTCATTTCAAGATCAGCACCATACCAGAAAGACATTGACAGCCATGGTGAAGAGTTCCAACTGTTGCCAGGCAACAGCTCAGTCCTGGGCTGCAGTTTCCTGGGTCTTTGTTTCTACCAGGATCTAACACAATGTTAGACATACCTATGAAACTGCCTGAGTTCCACCTACAAAACTTGGGAGAAGTTGACTAGAAATGCTCACTGAAGAACAGGTTCCGAGGTGACTGAAGAGTGGAGCTGAGAAGAGGCCAGTGATCAGTCAGGAAGCAGAGCAATATGGAGAAGGGACTCTGGTCTGTCTGCAAAGCAATGCAAGAAATACAGTACTAAATATGGTTTGAGGCCATCGGCCTTAGCTACTATTCTATTGCTATGAAAAGACTCCATAGCCAAGGCAACTTAGGGAAGAAAGCATTTAACTTGAGGCTTACTTACAGTTTCAGAGAGTGAGTCCATGACCAGCATGGCAGGTGGAGGCAGACAGACAGAATAATAGCTAAGAGCCTGCATCCTAATCCACAGGCACCAGGCAGAGAGAGAGAAGAATGTGCCTACCATGGGCTTTTGAAACCCCAAAGCCCACCACTGGTAACACACTTCCTCCAACAAGACCACATTTCCTAATCCTTCCTAAACAGCCCACTAACTAGGAGCCAGACATTCAAATATATGAACTATGTAGGGGCCATTCTCATTTAAATTACCATACTATCTGATGTGGGGTTATCTCCAAGGAGAAAACACACACCACTGAATCCAGAGGGAAGCTCTCATGGAGGAGGAAAGAGCTAGGCAATGCTCAGCATTCTTCACTGATGAGTAGGGGGTGGAAGCCTTGCTAGACAAGCCACAAAACCTTGGAACAGACACTATCAAAGCAAAGTGCTTTGGATAGAGGAATGGAGTGCTTTTCAAGACATCCTGGAGATCTCCATCCTAATAAAAACCCCTCTAAGTTGGATAAATTCAGACATTTTGCCTCCTTCAACTTCAGTAACATATAGTGAGAAAAAGGGTCATTAAGGTAATTTATCTCCAAAACTCTCCCCATAGACTCCATGTTCCTAGTTGGTGCATGTTTATGAAAATGCGTTCATAGCCATTACTTAGTATTGGCGCTCATATGCCCTCACGCAGATGGTGTTTTATGATTTCCGTCTTACAAATGAGAATGGAAAAGGGGTTAAAAGATTTCCTCAGTTTTGCAGCCAGGAAACAAACATTGAGCAGGCTGAATAGGAATTACTCAGATTCAAGGTAAGTTCAAAAAGTGGAGTTAACTGGACGTGCTGACAGAAAAACATCAGAGACAAATTCAATTTCTTTTATTATTTGGTTTTATTTTGTTTACTTATTCACTTTAAATCCAGCTCACTGCCCTCCTCCCGGTCACCATCCCCAAATCCTTCCCCCATTCTCCTCCCCTTCTCCTCTGAGCAGGTAGGATCCCCTGAGTATCCGTCACCTCCCCCCCCCCCCAAATATCCTGGCACTGCAAGTCTTTGGGAGGCTAGGTGCTTCCTCTCCCACTGGGGCCAGACAAGGCAACCCAGCTAGTAGAACATACAGACAAGCAACACCCTTTGGGATAGCCCCCATTCCAGCTGTTCAGGACCCAGATGAGGGTCAAGCTGCACATCTGCTATATATGACCAGGGAAATCTCCGTACAGCCCAAGTATGTTCATTGATTAGTGGTTAATACTCTGAGAATCCTAAGGGTCCAGGTTAGTTGACTCTGTTGGTCTTCCTGTGGAGTTCCTATCCCCTTCAGGTCCTGCAATCCTTCCTCCTATTCTTTCATAAGAGTCCCCAGGCTCCATCCACAGCTTGGCTGTAGGTGTCTGTAACTGTCTGAGTCAGGTGCTGGGTGGAGGGAGCCTCCTGTCTGCCCGCATCACAGGGTATCAGTAATAGTGTTAGGGACTGGTGCTTGCTCATGGGATGGGTCTCAAGTTGGGCTGGTTATTGGTTTGTCATTCCCTCAGTTTCTGCTCCCTCCCATTTGCCTGCATTACCTGTAGACAGGATAAATTTTGGGTTGAAAGTTTTGTGGGTAGGTTGGTGTCTCTATTGCTCCACTGGGGTTCCTGTTTGATTTTAGGAGATGGCCTCTCTGGGTTCCATATCCCCAATGTAGAGAGTCACAGCTAAGGTCACCACATCGGTTCTTGGGCACTCCCCTTATTCTATGTCTTTGTCTCATCCTAGAGACGCCCCCACCCCACTCAATTCTTATACCCAATACCTTACATCCCTATTTGGAGAACTTGCCCTTAGTCAGCACAATTACAGCCAATCAGAAGACTGTGTCTTTCCCTTAACTTTGTGAACACATGTGGAAAAGAAAGTCTTTCTCTTCTCTAAATAAAGGGAGTGCAGGAAGGGCTCAGCAAGGCCGCTGCCCACCTTAGCAGAGGGTCCCTGTGCTGGCTGTGTTCCTCACATGGCTTAGCATTGGTTAGGCTCACCTGTGAGGTGAGAGAGGTGCTCAGCTCTCCCTCAGCGTACAGACAGGAAGTCTATCTAGAGGAAGAGAAAATTTTTAAGTCATAGCTGAGTGTGAGATTTTCTAATGTTTGAAAATTAGAAAAGATTAGAAAAGTGTCTTGTTATCCATTCATTTTCACAGTTCTGAAAAGTCAAAGAAAGATAAAAGCTTGATAAAAATAACTTTTTACATTTAAGAAAATCTATTTTTATAAAAGATCTGAAGTAACCACTCTATTCCTATAAAATAAAAAAAAAATATCAAACCACAGACTATTCTGGAGTAGGGAGTGATTCCTCAGAACACTGAGATATTGGCAAAGAGTTAAGCAATAATCCTTAAAGGAAATAAATTAAGAAAAAAAAGAGAGAATGATGGTAGGAGAAATAAAAATGAGAATCACATTGAACAACATAATGAGTGGTTCCTAAAACAAAGCAAAAGACCTTATCAGCTGCCCAGAGTAAAAAGACTGGAAACGATCATTTCTCCAGTGCCGGCCAGAAGACTATTGGGAATAGGAAACAAAATCTACCCAGAGAAATCAGATGGATGGAATTACTATTTGGACAAAGTAGATATATTTCTGGAAAAGTTTCTTATAATAGTCTAATACACTAAAAACCCAAAGAATCTGGATGACAAATAATACAAAATAAAATATTATTGCACAAAGCCAATAATGAAATTCATAAATAAAGTGTGCATAATGAAAAATAAAATAATGCATACATATTTGTGGTAACTCCTGAGCTGGAAATATATATATATATGCATGAAGCAGTGAGGAGAAAATGGAGTCGCTTATAAGGCGTATAGACACTTTCAAGCATTTTTAATGTGACAGGCAAAACTAACAATTTTATAACAAAATTAAATGTTCCTTCAGATCACATCTCTAGTTACATGGATGAACCTAAGAGCTCAATTTCTTTACTACTCTGAATAGCTATATGGCTGGTCCAACTTGAGGCCTATGACACAAGAGGGAGCCCATGCCTGACACAGCCTGGATGGCCACGAACCAGAGTCAGGACATCCACAGACCCAGGATAGAACCAAACATGACTGACCAAAAAAAAAAAAAAAAAAAAAAAAAAAGGCAATGAAACGATTCCTAATGATATGCGGCTATATTCATAGGTCAGTGCCTAGCCAACTGTCATCGAAAAGGTGTCATCCAGTAACTGATGGAAGAGATGCAGAGACCCACAGTCAAACACTAGGTGGAGCCAGGGAGCCAAAAGGGTAGAGGAAAACATGAGAACATGGCCCAAAGAACTAACTAAGCAGGGCCCACAGGAGCTCACAGAAATTTCAGAAACAAACATGGACCCTGTATGGTCTGAGTTAGGTCTTGTGCAAGTATTTTTTGGCTGTGTACTTTGGTGTTTTTATGAGACTCCCAAAATGGGAATGAGCGGGGGGGGGTGGGGGGGGCACAGCAGCGTGTCTCTGACTCTTTTGCCTTTGATTGAGACCCCTTTCCTCCTCCTGAGTTGCCACATTCCGGCCTAATGTGAGGGTTTGTGCCCAGTCTTACTGTATCTTGTTAGGCTATGTTGGGTGGATAGTCCTAAGAGACTTGCTCTTTCTTTCCTTCTTTCCTTCTTTCTTTCTTTCTTTCCTTCTTCCTTTCTTCCTTTCTTCCTTCTTTCCTTTCTTTCTTTGAAGGGAAACTGAGTAGGGATGGATCTGAGGGAGAAGAAAGATGAGGGGAGGGACTGGGAGAAGTAGAAGGAGGGAAAACATGATCTGGGATATAAAGTATGAGATGAGAAAAGTGAGAGAGGGAGGAGGGGAGGGAGAAAAAAGAGGATGTGGAAGAGGGAGGAAGAAGGAGGAGGAGAGAAGAAAAAGAGGAGGAAGAAGAGGAAGGAGGAAGAGGGAGGGGGAAGAAAAAGAGGAGGAGGAAGAGGAGGAGGAGAAGGAAGAAGAGGTCTGCCTTTGCAATCCTACTGGGAAAGCAGGCAAAGTAGAGTCCCTGGGGCTTACTGGCTGGCCAATCAGCTAAATCAGTATAACTGAGAGACCCTACCCCAAAAAACTAAGGTGGAGAACTAAGGAAAGCACTTGAGGCTACTGCTGGTCTCTGCTCACACCCACACCAACACACAAGCACACAAAAAGCAGACAACAGCAAACTAGGAATTAGGACTAGAAGTCCAAAACACTTGCAATGGAACTTTAAGAAAAATGTGGAGCACCTAGAAACAAGGATGTCAGACCGGGTGACCCTTCTACATTGTCAGGAAAGCAGGATTGGCCTGGGCACATTAACTCCAAGATTGCATATTGCTGAATGCATAGAGACTATGACCAAGTTAAAAAGCACAGCATCCCAAGGGGAACCCTGGACCGGCTCCTTCTGACTTGCAGCTGTGCAGCTATCCATCTCTCTACTTCTGTATCTGCAATGCAGGGATGGTGGCTATGTTTAACCCAAAGGTCGTTACAGAGGTTGAACTCATTAACATGGGTAAGAAACAACAATGTCAGGTACAGACACAAAAGCTCAAAATGTTTTCTGTTTATCTATCTAAAAATTTTTGCAATTATTTGTCTCTAGCAGATTGGTCAACATAGTTATTTCCAGGGGATTTCCCATATCAACAGCTCTGCCACAAAATAAGCACACCTATGAATAATTAAACCAAAAAAGAGACTGCATTTTGAGAACAACTGAGCTGCAGAATATCTGCAGAAGTGCTCAATGGATTTACAGGCAACTCACGAAGAGCCTAAAGGTTCTGAGAAGCAAGGAAAAGTAATGGGAGTTTAACTGAGCACTAACCATTACCACAAAGTCTAGATGTGTGAAAATGTATTGCTAATTCTTTGTATTTACATTGTTGCACTGTTTGGGTTAGCTAACACTTGTTGAGAAGAGTGTTCTCTAGTGTCCATTTGACTTGCCTCCTGACCTATTTTTTTCTCCACGATTCTTTAAGACTTATTATGACCATCTTCTCATTCTTAAAAAACTAGATTTTGCTAATGGGCAGTGGTGGCACACATCTTTAATGCCAGCACTCTGGAGACAAGAGGCAGAAAGATCTCTGAGTTAGAAGCTAGCCTGGTCTACAGAATGAGTCCCAAGACAGCCAGGACTACAGAAAGGAACTCTGTCTCAAAAGACAAACAAACAAACAAAATCAAAAAAAAAAAGAGAGAGAGAGAGAGAGAAAAGCTTTGAAAAGGTGCCTTCACAAGTGGGGCATGGGTATACTGATACTGGAATCAATACTGGCATCATTACTAAGTAAAGTTATGACTGTCTCAGATTTTAAATTAATTTTCATCATCTCAATTCCATAAACATACTAATATAGAAAAAAGTGTGACCCTTTATTTTTGAGGTGAATTTTAAACATTTATCTTGATTCTGTGAACAAAGTACTTTTACAAGGAGACCCCAGGAATATGATTTATAATAGCTTTTTGGAGACAAAAAAAAGTATCAGAAACACGCATGCAGCCTCTGTAATGTGCTGCTGGCAATACGTTCTGTGCCTGATTCTGTGCCCAAAAGTCTCCCCTCTAACACAGAATTCTGAGTTGATAAACTGTAAGACAGTTTTCTAAGCTAAATCTTAGACTCACATTTATTTGCTGTGTATTAAATTTAAGTAAGGCATTAAACATTCTTGAACTCTTATGTGATGCTTTTGTTTCCATTAAATATAATATCTGTGTAAGCCCCAGGAAAAGGAAAGTTACATGAACTCCTGCAGTCTGACTGGAGATGGTGTACAAATTGAGTATCAGGCCCCCACCTCTTTCACCCTCCCCACAGAAAGCCTAAACAGAACAAAGAATGAAGGGTCAATCTGTGACATTTGGACGGGAGAGTAGAGACAAGGATAAAGACTCTCTTCCCTCCTTTATTCTTCTCACTGTTAAAGCATGAGATTTACAGTTATATAGTATTAAGGGGGGTTAAGAAGTGAGGGAAACTTAGCAGGGCTGGCTGGGTATCCTCACAGTCCATTTCCCCTCCCCTCATTTTGGACAGAGGTCTTCTATAGCAGACCTTCTGGCTTTGGAACATTAAGACAAGCCAGGATTGGTCAGAGGAACTCTCAAGCCTCAATGGCTTAGGTGATTCTAACTAAATATGAATCTATGCAGTGACGTAAGTCAATACCAAATGCTAGAATCTCAACTAGGGAAAGCAAACTTACCTATAACCATTGAACGTCTTGGTCTATGATGTTGCTGTAAACCAGCATTTTCTCTACCATGTGCAGCTTACTATTTCACCTTCTTTCTCCCAGAACTCTGTTTTGAGAAGCCAGGTGTCTCTGTTTTAAGCTTGCATATAAGAAACTAATATTTGGGGGGGGGGTAAAATTACTTCCTATAGCTAGAAGTAAAGACATTCCCAGGATGACTAGGTCTTTGAATTCATTATGCAAAATTTTAGGTATGGATTTAAGTAGGGACTGGGGCTGGAGAAATAGAGAAAGAACATTCATTGCTCTTCCAGAGGACCAGAGTTCAACTCCTGGCAACCCTCACGGCAGCAACTCCAGTAATGGGATTCAGTGCCCCCTTCTGGTCTCCACAGACACCGCCCTTGTGTGGTTGATGTACGCACATATAAGCAAAATACTGATACACATGAAACAAAATGTAAACATTTTCGCTAGAGATTTGGTTTGGTTTTATTTGCTTTGATTGGGTAAGTTTCAATTGGGGACTAAGAGCCAGTCGGGCACTAACACTGGAAGCCATGAGTCAAATCTTACCCAGGTTGATGAGGTAGTTCACAGCCAGCCAGCAACACCAAAAATAACACGAGATGCTTCTCTCTCTCTCTCTCTCTCTCTCTCTCTCTCTCTCTCTCTCTCTCTCTCTCCCCTCTCTCAAGTTGCTTGAAAGTAGGTCAGCTCATGGAGAAATATCAGTTCAACTCACTAATTAAATTTTTATCAGTCCTTGGCAACAGATGGATAATAGATAGTTGTTAATTCTCTTTACGTCCTCTTCCCTCACATTCTAGTTTATTTTTATAGGTGCTAATAGGAACACTACAGTTTTAAAATGGATTGAACTATTGATATTAGTTCCCACTTCACTATTAGAATGAGGACTGTGTTTCTATCAATAAGCCCACATGGAGGTAGGGAAAGGCTCCTTAGATGTGTCCTAGAACACAGAGCCAGTACAGAAGATATGAGTGGATTTTAATGCATTGAGTCTGAGAAGCACAAAATCAGTCATAACGTTAAAAGAGAAGTAGTTGAATAGCCTGTTTGCAGCATGAATCACATGGTAACTGTCTCTATCTGGAATCCATGCATTTAGAAAATGCTTTAATTAAAAGGTAGCCAAATGTAAAAAGGTGTAAAATTTTTAAAAAGTTCAGGAAACTCACAGGTGCTAATAGACACATGAAATGAGTTTAGTAGCAGTAGCATAAAAGCAAGTGTAATAAATAAGATTAGTCCAGCTTTATTTGACTAAAATGTGAAAGATTGATAATACCAAGCTCTCCCAGAGCTGTGGGAACATTGCTATCACCACGTACATACTGAAGGACAGACTGGGAAGACTCAGGGTAACAGTGCTCAAACCTCTCCTGGTGCTGTAAACACATGCTCAGGTGGACCCAGAAATCCTATACTTCATTTAGAGAGAGGGAAAAATGAATACAAAGAACTGAATGGACAGTCTAACATATACACCTCATATGTGGCCCTACTATGCAGCCTCCAAAAGCCAGATCCTATGCATGAAAAAGAAATTGCTAACCAACACAGGTTTGCAGTCATACATTTAAAACCACAAAATATTCTGGTTTTAAAACGGAAGCAGACAAGCAACTTCTACTGTTGATAATAGTGATTCATTCTGAGAAAATAACATAGATCTGGGAACCTTGGAGGGAGAGTTTGTAGGAGGGCATGATCATCTTGTCCATTAATGAAATTTCTGCAGCAATATAACCACACATCGCTTTTTAAATGCAGAATATCATTACCACAAATTATAGGCCACAAGATCTGAGAAGCAAGTTATTCCCAGATTTACCAGACACTAAACATTTTTCTGACTGTCTTATTCTACACCTTCACACAGTGCCCCATAAATTCTTACCAAACAACTTAGCTCTCTCCTGCAGAGTTTATTGTACAAAGACTTTCTTGACTGACCCCTAATCAGAAGCACACTTATCCAAATCCTGTGTTCCTTTACTAGCCTGTGGATTTTAATTCATTGCTTTCATTAAAATTGACTTACTCTCTCTTCTTTCCTAAAACCAAAGGGCTGCTGAAGAACAAAGACTAAATCCATAATTTCTAACCAGAAGTCTGGTCCATGCACAAAGGAATGAATGGCAGTGCTGTCTATAATTCATTGTATCAAACTGTCACTAAAAGCAACCTTCATCTTTCTGGGCTCATAATGAGACTCTTAATTCAGGTTTTGCTGGTCTTCTTGTTAATATTGTGTAACACTTTCTCTCTCTCCCTCTCCCTCCCTCTCTCCCCTCCCTCATGAGTGCTCCCGGTTTCTCATCTTCACCTTTGTTTTAATCATGCTCCCCTTGTTTCTCATGATGTGGGTGTACTCGATGACAAGATTCAAAACAGAATGAGGACATGTCTACATAAGTAGCTAAGGTGTGTGACTCAGTGAACTTCACACTCTACTACTAGCGTTGGGAACAAGCAAAAGAAACTTACTCTAAGCATTACCATTTCCCTTTCACACCCCATTTAATCATAGGGAGAAACTAAATTTAAGGTTCCAGGCCTAAGGGGAGCTGGGAACTTCCCTATAGCTGAACAGTTATATAGTTGTAAACAGTTGTCTGAGTCCAGATACCTCAGGGACAACTCTTCCATTTTCTGGCAGGATTAAACTAGTTCATGTTCACAGGCCTAGGAATAAACACCTATCCCACTTCCTCAAATGTTTTCTTAACTGTCTGTTAACTGGTAAAGAATCTAGAAATTGCTCTTATCTAGACTAAGGTGTATATGTTGTAAAGATAGATAGATAGATAGATAGATAGATAGATAGATAGATAGATAGA
>JANHMN010000007.1:82999860-83045564 GCA_030674055.1 Rhabdomys pumilio
TGCCTTTGAGACCTAGTGAAAGCTATAGGTTTGCAGCTATAGATATACAAGTTGAAGAGATGTTTTTAGCACGATGAGAAGCATCTTTAAGTTTATATTCAGAAAACAAAGGGAAATTAAAATCTTAAACTTGTGACTGAATTGCAAACTGCCAATGTTCCATTAACTTTTCAGAACTCCATCCATCAATGTTAAAATTCTGAAATAATAATAGCATGGGGGGTGAAATAAAACATTTCCCAATTTTTTTCCTTAAATCATTTCTTATATCTCTATAACTTTCATTTATATAACTTACAACATCATCTTAGACCCTAACCTTTATAACTTGCATTTACAAACCTTAAACATCTTCACTTGCATTACCAACTTAAAACACCTTTATTTGCATTTACCAACTTTAAACATCTTTCATCTGAAGCATTTTTTTCATTTCTAAATCATCATCATCCAAGTTCTTTTACGTTCTCTAACATTCCCCACTTGCCTTTATCAATATCAAACATTTTTCATAAGCACTTTTTTAGACTGTAACAGTCTGGGATTACTTCTTTCTTGTTATTTGCTCCCATCCTCCTCGCAGTCATCACAAGTCTTAAGAAATCTTCCCCAGAGGAAGTGGTGGCTGCCCATAACCAACAGCACCAGGGTCAGGCTGATATTCACCTTTCCATTATTGACACATCCCACTTTCTCTGAGCAAACAGAATGATCTCAGCAAGGAGAAAGTATATCTCTGCTCTGACCCTCCAGCAAGCTCCAAGCAGTCCTCTAGCCTTACTGTCCCAGGTCCCTCACTCACTAGCCCTTCTGCTCCTACTCCATCAGAGGCAACCCAAGCTTACCCTCTGCATGATTTAAGGGGACTTTGCCTTCCAGCAGTCACTCCTGCAGTGATCTTCCCTGCAATGCCCCATTCCTTGTACTATATTGTCTCCCTGCCCCACCTCACCCCCAGCCCCTAGGCCTCAATCTCCTCAGGTATACTGTGAAGCTTTCCCTACCAATCTTGGCCCTGACACAGTGACTAGGCTCTGGATTTCAACTCCTCTGGCAGACTTGTCACTAATCAGAAAAGCTACCAACAACTCTGACCTAGATTCCCCTTATTCTGAACAAGTACTAAAGCAATGGACTATGTCCCTCCAGACCTATTACAATTGGTATTGTCTCCTCAAGGTGATGCTAGACCTTGTCATGTTCCTTAATTGGAGGTCTTCATATCATGACTTGGCTGAGAAGAGGCTAGTCCTAACCTGGAATATAACCCTAACATTACCTTCAATATGCTTATTGACCATGGAGTATATACATTAACCCTGTCACTCAGGCCACTATTGGACTGCATGAATACTTTAACCAGGTTGCTGATCTTGCCTTTAAGGCCTGCACCCCTCAGGACCCTTCTGCTTACTTTCACAATTTTGTCCAGTCTGGGGAATCCTTCACAGACTTCCTTTCCTATGTGACTGAGGCAGTAGAAAGGTAGGTTGATGCTGGTCCAACCAGAGATAAGCTCATTAAGCAGTTTCCATGAGAGGACCTTAACGCCCCCACACTCAATGCTGTGAAAGCGATAAGGAATGATGATATCAATAAATGGGTTGTTGTTAGCAGTGATTTGGAGCCTGGATTGGGACCCATTGCAGCTCTGACTGCCTTCGTTGATGCCTTAGTCATGGAGCATTATAGAGGACACACCCTCCTCCTGAAGGGCCTTCTGATTGCATCTGTTGGAGCTGTGGTAAGCCTAGTCACTTCAGATGGGACTGCCTCTCATCTAGCCCCAAGACCAGATGTCCTCATTGTAGCATTGGCAGGACTTGAATGGCAATCAGGGATCTTTTACACCTGTTGTGGCTGAAGGTCCTCACAACCATTGGGAAAGAGATATTCTGGAAGACATGAGTGCTGTCCTTACTACAGATAATCACGCCTTTTTTTGATGACATTATGTAACATGACCAACTAGACCTCACAGGTCACAAAGTCAGGGATCACCTCCAATTCTAATGGTCACTGCCCACCCAGTGAAAATTGACATCAAGGTACCTGACCATATAACATTGGTATGGCGGTCTGAAGCCGATATCTGGGTGGACCAGTGTCCCATTTTGGAACCATTTTAAGCTTTCTGCTCTCAAGGAACTAGTCTTGGAACAATTAGCTTTGGGTCATTTGGAACCCTTGACCATCAGATATAATACTCCCATTTTTGTCATTAAAAAGAAGTCAGGGAAATCTAGGTTTCTACAGGATCTAAGAGCCATTAATGAACATATGGGAAAATGGGGACTACTCAAGCAGGACTGCCTCATCCTAGTGCTATCCCACCCAAGAACCATGTGGTGATCCTACATACTAAGAATTGCTTTTTCCAGATCTCTCTGGCTCCCCAGGATAGACGTTTTTGCCTTCACAGTATTGGAGCCTAATATGAGTAAACCAGTTAAAAGGTATCAGTGGACAGTCCTGCCTCAGGGTATGAAAAATAGCCCGACAATTTATCAACTATACGTGGTTGAAGCCATACAGGGAGTCCCCAAGGATGCTTTTGTAGTCCATTACATGGATGATATGTTTACACACACTAGCCTGCCCGATCTTAGAAGGCTGTCTTCTCAATTGTTGCTTAACTTAGAAAAACTCAACTTGACAGTTGCTTCTGAAAAGATTCAGAGAGTTCCTCCATATACCTTCCTGGGCTTTTTCTATTTCTGACAAAATTAAGTCCCTGGCCTTCTCCATCATAACAAAAGAATCCTACTCCCTTGTGGAACTACAATTGTGTAGAATTGTTTACTGGCTCAAACCTTTCTTGTCTATTCTGGACCAGATGATGAGGCACCTCTTTTCTCTCTTGGAGGGGACTAGCAGCTCCTCCACTGGGGTCAAACTAACATCTGAGGCAAGCAACCTACTACAGAAAGTTATGGTGTTCCTTTCTGTATCAACTCTGGAAAGACACAATTCAGGGAGACCCCTCCTGGTCATAATTCTGTAGTTCCTTGAGGGGGCCCTAGGAGTGTTATGGCAGAATGGGCCCCTCATGTGGTTGCACCATGTCCAGACTGATTTACTTAAGGTTACCTCAGAGTTTGACATTGCCTTCCTTCTGCCTTGCCCTTAAGGCAAGAGGCTTAGTAAAGGAACCAGACAAAATAATTTTACCATTTTCCTTATGATATTTGCAATCATTTTGGGAAGATTCCATCAGCCTTCAAGAAATGGTGGCAGGATGCACAGACTCATTGGAAATGACGTGCCACCAGATAGGCATCTTCTTGCTTTGTCCCAGCTGCCAATAACAGTTAAACCCCATAACATAGCTATCTCTTGCCCCATTCCCAAGACAACCATGGCCTTTTCTGTTGCTAATAAAGCTAGATATGGGATTCTTTTCCAAAGACCTGGGGGGAAAGGACACAACTCATAATTCTCCCTAATCCTGGATCAGTGCAACTAGGTGACTTATTTGGACTCCTGGAAATTTTTGAATGTTGCCAAGAGGAGCCAGTTAATATTTTCCCAGATAGCCAATATGCAGTATAATCTGTCTGTACCCTGTCCTCCTATATTAAAGAGCAAAACAGCCCTATACATGTCTGTATGTGATCTATCCAGAAGGCTCTCAAGAATAGGGCACATCCCTGGTTGATCACATTTTAAGCTGCCTGGCATATTAGCAGAAGGGAATGGGAGAACTGTTTCCCAGTATGGCTGTAGACATGGAATTGCTAGAACAAACCAGAATGTTATACCAGCAATTTCACCTTTCCTCTCAGAATTTATATAAGCTTCTTATTGAATTGCCTAAGTTCCTATGTAAACATCTTGCAATGTCCTGTGCAACATGCTCACCTCTTACATCACTGGGGCCCCTTGTCAGATCAGGAGGTAACCCTAGAGATCTATTCCCCAATGCAATCAGGCAAATGGATGTCACCCATTATCCAGCATTCAGTAATCTTAGGTTTGTACATGTTGTGGTGGATACTTACTCAGTGTCTTATATGTGGTGACCATGACACTTGAAAAGGCCTCTCCTGCTATTAAGGCCATAAAATCAGCAATGCTGGTAACAGGAGTGCCTTGGGCACTCAAGACTGGCAATGGACCTGCTTACTCATCTCACCAGTGCAGTGCCTTCTTATCCTCATGGAGAATCAATCACCCTATAATCCTCCAGGCCAAGCAATTCTGAAAAGAGCAATTTGTTCCTGGGAGCACTTGCTAGGGTCACCTCCCCAGAATCCAAAAGAGATCCACACCTAACATTGGTGGAGGTCCTGTTCCATATGAAGGTTCTCTCCTTCAGTGAGAAAGGGCTGAGCCCTGCTTATAAACATTGGGCATTTTTGCCAAGGAACACTTCTCTTCCATTGGTTAGATGGAAAGACCCAATAATCTCTCAATGACAGATGCCTGCTCCACTTCTGTCAAGAGGGTGAGGTTATTGTGTTTTCCCCCAGGATGCAAGTGCACCAATATGGGTGCCTTCTAGAAATATTTGCCTGGCCATGAACTAGAGGGCAGTGAAGGAGCCAGAAGAAGACCAGGACTGAGAGATGTAATGTACATACTCTTTTTATTAATTTTTCTTCAGCCTGGGAGGGCTGATGATCTCTGGGCTTTGGTGCCCCTACCCTCATTTTTTTGCCAGTGACAGTTAACCCTCCAGCCTACCCTGCTATTTTCTCTTCCAATGTGAGATTGGGTTTGCCCTTCATGGATTTAGTCACTAGTACATAATGATTAGAAGGCATCTGACCCACTGAAGGAGTTCTTGGCTTTACCACCAATATCTCCTCTACTGGCCATGGGGGACTTTCATGGTAATCTAACCTATGGCACCATGTTAGACATGAACTTCGCATTCCCCTTACTGATTACAAATCCCTAAAGTATTCCTCAAGCATATCATGTCCATGCCTGCTTCACTGCCCAGGGGTCCCTCAAATGCCTACTTTCATGGGACTTCATATCCCTTGGGAGCACTGCCAGCTTACACTTCATGTAACATTCTCCAGGGACTACCTACCTGTATTGTCATCTAAACTCACACTTGGCATGTAGAGGTTTACCTCACATGATGCTTCCAATATTATTCCCATGTTAACAGGGTTCCCATCAAATTCCAATATGGCCCTATTATGAGCAATTGGGATTTATGTGGTCTCTCTAATTGTCTTGATTTATGCCTCCCTTACTCTCCTAAAAGGTAGCCTTCTCTTTAATAGGACAAATTTCCATATAAACCCCTTGGCAAAAATGTGGACAGGGGTGATTCCTGTGAATGTGACCATTGGAAGCCAGGTTGGCTGGAAAGTCAACCCAGTCTGTGTCTGATCTCCCTTTTTCTTTCTGGTCACCAATATCTCCACTGTCAGACACAGCCTTAACAGCTTTAATGAGAAATGTCTCCTGATGGCCTGATGGATGAGATGCTCAACAACAGCTATCCTGATGAGGAAACCCACTGCCATTGGATGCCTGTGGTGAATACCACCCACTTTCATGCCATCACTCTGATGGCCCAGACTCACTTACAACCCCTAACTGGGGAAAGAGGGATTTTGGTATGACAGCTGCCATCATTGCAGCCACCATTGCAGGCATTGCTGGGGCAACAACAGCTGCTGTTGCCTTGACCCAGACAGCCTCTATGGCAGAGACTGTCGATGCTTCAGTCTCTAAGTCAGCTGAGGTACTTCTGTGCAGACACAGAAGGTACTAAATCAACATCTTTACCAAGCCATCCACATTTTACCAAAACACGTTGACTTACTGGCAGAAGAGTTGGCCCTTATTAGGGACATGTCTTTATTGGCATGTGACCCCAGGTTTCACTTAATCTGCCTAACCCCTTACCAAGTACATAATGCCACTGAAGCCCAACAACAGTTGGCTCAATATCTTAAGGGTACCTGGTCAGACAAATTCCTTAACTATTCTGTGCTGTTAAGGGAGAACAGCCAATCTCAATAGGACAAGGGTATCTGTGTTCTCCCTAGATGTCAGATTCTTGGGAAAAACGTGGGACAATATTAAGAGGCTGTTTGACCCTCATGGATAGCCACTTATGCTAGGGAGGAATTGTCATAATAATTATTTTGTTTCAGTGTTTCACACAGCATATCTCCAGGCAGCATTCCATAAATAAGGCAACCCTCCAGGTGCTGATGGCTCTCAAAAATCCCTGATCAAAACCTGGATGGCAGAGATCCCTGAGACCATCATGTAGGCTATTCCTCATCTCCCCCTTGTGTGACATTCCTCCAGAGTGATATCTCTTTGAGGGCTGGTAGTCAATGATGTATAAGTTCCTGGAAGACAGAACAACCTAAGACAGGCACAGTCTAGTATACTGGGAATCTTCCAAGGTGGGGTCAACAATGTTGAGACAATGGTATCCCAGCTTCCACTAGGCTGTCAAAATCTGAAAGCAAAAGGGTAGAAATGTAAGAAGAACAATGCAGCTGCCTCTGCATGAACATCAAGGATCACACAGCCACAAAGACATCTCTTGCAGGAGGACCTAATTGAGGACTGCCTGAGAAACCAAGGATCACTGACCCAGACAATGCCAATCAATCAGGAACTACTGTTTAGAAGAGATGCTTTCTTGGGACCAATATGGCACAAGTGGAGGGTATTAAAGGAGCTTGCAACAGCATTCAGATGAGCTTGCAGTATTTCTCACCTGCTCCCAGAGTCTGTGCTGTTGATTTCGTGTCACCTCACCTCCAACCCCCAAGAGCAAGTAGGGTCAGGCAGTGGGTGGTCCAGAGCACAGGAAGCAATAAGAGATCTTTAAACTCTTAAAATACCTACCTAGAGAGAAGCAGAGTAGGCATTCCATATGAAGCATAACCATGTGGCATGACAGGGAAAAACAGTGCTTAAAGTTACATGGGATATTAGCCAGAGAAAGGTAACAGAAAAGTACTAGCTGCCTTACAAAGCACAATTAAAACAAGTCACTCCTGAGACACTGGAACAAAGGGGAGATTCAAAGCAAAGGCTCTGTCAGTTGTAGAATTAAAAAAAAATTTCAACAGGTTTTCTCTCTTGGCCGTTAGTGCTGAGTATCACACAGCCACCCCCTCTGTATTCTGAAGAGGCATTCTTCTTTCTGCATCTTGTGTGCCACCTGCTCAAATGTGACAGCCTCACCTTTCTGTGCTAAAAATGTCCTTAGTGCTTCAAAGATGTCTTTATTCACACACAGTTTCTAAGACATTAAGGAACCTGAGGAAAAAAAAGAGTCATCAAGCAAGCTCCAGGCACATCAAGATTGAACAGAAGAAAAAAAAATGTCATTTTCTGACCCCCTCTGACCTCTCTAGAAGAGGTTCCATCTCTTTGCATCAGCCTGTGGTTCATGTGTGGCTGCCACAGAGATCAGAAAAAGCTGAGAGGTGGAGACAGGTGGAGAGTAAGAACATGATATAAAATTAATGGAAACTAAAGTAGGTTAAAGGAGATCATGTAGCAGAATATTTCCCCCACTACAGTTTACAAGAAACTTGGTAATTTGGGAGGAGCTAATGTGGGAGGAGAAGGAGAGGAAGAGGAGGAACTAGGGGGAGAGCAGAGATATAGGAGCCATGGAAAACCACAGGTCAAGGATGGTCATGGGTCACAACTTATATCTAGGTTAGTTATTTGAGTAACACCTCTAATTGTGTAGGCATCTTGGTAATTGAGCATTACCAAGCATATAAAGCCTTTGAACAATCTTTAAGCATTAGAGTCTCATTTCTACCGTGTGGATAGCATGATGGTCTGGGCTCAATGTCTTGTGGAGACAGTGTAGTAGATTGGCAGAGCCATCTCCCATGTCTCATGGGTGGCAGAGCCAGTGCTTTGGCTGGCATGAGCTGCAGTCAGAGTTGAGCATCAGAGGGAGCATGCCACTGCTGATGTCCTCAGGCCTTGCCAAGTCAGGAAGATGGTGTCCCCCCACCCCCGTAACACAAGACAGATCGGGTGCTGCCATTTTAAATATTACCTGTAACATACCTACATTGACCTCCGACCTCCACATATATGGGCACATATTTGTAAACACATACACTTGTACTCACACAACACATATATGCACAAGGATGAACATACACACACACACACACACACACACACACACACACACACACACAGTAAGAATCTTTGTACAGAAAAATCATGTATGCTTTAGTTTTAGGGAAAACCTAATTTTACTTAGAACCTAGTCAAAGTACTTACAAGATTGTTTGATGACAGTCTCATAAGAAGAAATTGGGCAGCTCCCTAGGAGTGAGATGAAGGGACATGAATGCAGGCCTAAAGTTCAGAAGCTTGGACCCAGTCCCAATCCTGCCAATAACACACTTTTCTTGCTAAAATGAAAACAGTAAAATTCAGCTTTAGGGCTACTGTGTGGACTGAGTTTAGTTATTGATGTGAATGTCCTGAGTACACATTAGTCTCCCAATAAACATGTATAACTCAAGAAAAAAAATAAGACTTATCTTCTTTCAAAAAGAAATGAATAGTTGACTCCAGGTCCCCAGAAGCTGGAGTTAGAGATAGTTGTGAGCCTCCACATGAGTGCTAGAGACAGAACTCAAGTCCTCTTGAAAGTCCTCTTAAAATTTTTCAAAAATTCCTAACAGGCAGAGCAGAACCAAGAGTGCAGGTCAGCTTGATCATAAGCTCTGTGTTTCAGGAACTTGACTGACCACAAGATAAATGGTTGGTTATGAATAGGGTCTTAGAGAATAGCCTATACAAAATGTTCCCCATGACTGTTCCTTAGACCCTGTCACAAACTGAATAGTGGGCTGGAACTTTCCACAGGTACTCTCCAATAACCCTCCTTCACTCCCCCTGGGTTGTAGTTTCCCCCCTGGGTTGTGGTTTTGGCCTTTAAATTTTCTTTGCCTCCAAAGCCCTGGGGGTCAGACCCCACTGCCCCTGCGTGGGTCATGAGTCTTGACCTCTACATGTTGATTGAAATATACCTCTTGCTGATTGCATCAAGTTTGGTGTCTTGTGAGTTAAGGGTGGCTTCAAATTCCTGAGGCTTGGGTAAGGTCCTCCCTTCGGGGAGGCCTTACACTCTCAAAGAGCTAAAGTCTCTTAACTGCTGAACTATGTCTCTAGCCTCCACAATATTATAAGTCAATGAATGACCAAGAAAGGGAAAGACATAGACATTCAGATGGTAATTGAGAAATAGATGAGGAGCTGAAGAGCTGCCTCAGTGGCTAAGAGTGCTACTGACTGCTCTTCCAGAGGTCCTGAGTTCAATTCCCAGCAACAACATGGTGGCTCATGACCATCTGTAATGGGATTTGATGCCTTCTTCTGGTGTGTCTAAAGATAGCTACAGTATAATCACATACATAAAATAACTAATTAATTAAAAAATAGAGAAGTAGATGTACTGAACTCAGAAAGCCTATCTCCTCTCTCCTGAGTCATGGGGGTGGAATCTAGTCTTGCCAGTGTCTTGCTCTTTCCTCAGCTAAACCATACTTACATTGAGAAATAACTGAGAAAAATCTATGCTTACATTTTGAGTCTATCACTTGTGGCTGTTGCTGACATAAGATTTTATGATCAGAGAATGTTGGAGGCTAAAGGAAAGTCTACAGGTGTTAATTTCACCAGTCAAGAATAAAATCACTACCATAGTTTAAAGCCAAATTTCAATCAAGCTTTAATTAAATACTAGCCAGGTTGATAAACTCTCTGGTCAGATTCATCTCTGGGTTCCCAGAAAATGGCTACAGAGTCACATTTTGCAGAGGCTTAAAAAGGCAACCCCACAAGGCCACTGTATTTCCCATCAGATTCAATCATAGGCAAACATATATCCTGATGTATTTCTGCCTATAGACACACACCCTGCATACCAACACTCCACCCCCACATCCAATCAGGGGCAAGCCTACATTCTGTTATATTTTCTGCTCATGTACCTACCATCCATACTCGATGCAGGTGGAGATGGGTCAAACAAACTTGTTTATGAGAATGAAAACATAAATAGCCCCCAGCATTTAACTTTGGTTTTTACAGAGTACCATCATACCAAGATTTCTGTATCTTTTTAAATATTTATTGAAACAATGATATTTAAAAGAAAGTATGACATCTCTGACACAGGCAGAAAGCTAGCAGCATTTTATTAAGTTGGGGGTTAAAATAATCACTATTCTCACAGTATTAATCTCACAAAGATAAAAATAACGCCTAAGCTAAAAAATGTTGTCCACTGCCCTTAAGTTTTATATCTTATAGCCATGAAATTTTTATCGTTGTAGATTCTACCCTTTACAGACTATATCTTCAAACCACTAATTTAGTTGCGACATCTTCAGTGATATGATCTAGGTCTTGTGAGAATGGGTGATTCATCCAAATTCACCTAAGTGGTGGACCAGTTGGGAAACTGATTCTAATATATCACACTCACTCTTATAAATTTCAGAGAAGACCTTCTACAAAGGCCACGGGTTTTTCATGTCATTTTTGTTTGTCATTTTGTCTGTTTTGGTTTTGGTTCTTCCTATAAACAGAGAGGCTATCTTGTCAGTACCTGTGTTTGCATTTTCCACCCACACAACCAACCTTTGTCCTGTTTGCTTTTGTTGTTTGTTTGTTTGATTGTTTGTTTCTGGGTTTTTTGGGGTTTGGTTTTGGTTTTTGTCACTTTGACACAAGGGAGAGTCATCTGAGAAGAATGAGTTCCATCTGAGAAATCATCTCCATCAGATTGGCATGTAGGCAAGACTCTCAGTCATGTTCTTGACTAGGAATTGATGTGAGAGAATCTATGCTACTATGGGCAGTGCTAATCCCTATACAGATGGTCCTGGGGTGTACATAAGAAAGTACCCTGAGCAAGCCACAGAGAGCCAGCCCATAAGCAGCACTCATTCATGGTCTCTGCTTCAGTTCCTGCCTCCAGGTTCTTGCTCTTCCTGCTGTCCATCCTTTTATGATGAACTCTTGTTTTTGGTCATGGTGTTTTATCACAGCAATAGAAACCAGAGATAGTTTTACCCTAAAAACTCATAAGAAAAAAAAAGCATTGTACTCTCCTCAGTTTTGACTAATGAGTTGGAAATGCAAAACTCTTTAAAGTCTCAATGGGAAAGGAACTTTCTGGGGTTTTAATTCCTGCAGCACATCAAACTGTTTGTGACAAAAATACATGAAGCTCCTTGATCTGAGGAGTAAAGAAGCTAATCAGAATTGTTCCCAATGCAACATTGCTTAGCTTGTCAGTAAGGACCAAGAATAAGTTCCCTTGGCCTTGCCATTATAGTCTTACCTTTGTATGATATCAGTGTAGTAAAAAGACAAAATTTCTCATGCTCTGAAAGTTATTTCATGCTTCAACCATCAGGCAAACTGCTCCCCAGTGAGCCAGAAATCTCTCTCTAGGTTAGGTATTAACATATTAACTTAAGCTGCTCGATACCACATAGACTCTGAAGTATCTAGCAAAAAGCTCACACACTACAGGATGTCTTTAAACAATAGACTCTGTTCATTCTTGAAGAATGAGGCTTAAGGACTCAGTCTCAGTCTCTAGTGACACTAACTTCCAAAGTAATTCTTGCAGAGTCATCGATAGTGATTTAATCCCATATGAGCAGTTAAATTATTCAAAGTCATGATTATCATTTAGTATCATTATTAGTGACACTTATTAGATCCTTCCTAATCTTTTTTGTATCCCATAATAACTATGGAGGCTTTTGAGATAGGTAAGAATTTATCTTCCTATGGTTGGGGAAGACAGTTCAGTCATAAAGTGTTTACCCCACACTATGAGGACCTGAGTTCAAACTCCTCACTTACATAGAAAAGGCCAGGGATGCCAGTGCATGCTTGCAGTCCAGCACTAGAGAGGTGCAGACAAGATGCTATCTGGGATTCTCTGGAAAGCCAACTTGGCTTACTTTGTCAGGTCAGGCAGCTATTCCAAGAAGTAAGTTGGGGACTGGAAAAATGGTTCAACAGTCAAGAGCACTTAGAGGTGCTCTTGCAGATGACTCAGGTTCACTTCTCAGCACCCACACCACAGCTCTTAATTATCTGCAGCTCCAGTTCCAGGGGATCTGGTACCTTCTTCTGGCCTCTGCAGGCACCAAAGATGCATGTATTACACATCCAAGCACATACAGGCAAACACTAATACACATAAAATAAAACAAAGTCAGAACTAAAAAAAGAAAAGGCAGACAGCTCCTTAAGAATAACACTCAGGGTTGATCTATAACCTCCACACATGTACACACATGTATAGTCATGTAAACACACACATAACAACAAAATAACATGATATATAGTCACATGCCCACACTCACACTTTTAAACAGGAAGAAAATTTAGGGAACTAACTACAGTCTACTTGATGGGTTCTCCCCACTGTTTTTGAAAGCACACACCTTTGTCCAAAGGTACTCTCAGCTAAAAGAGGAACATGCAGTGAATACAGCTGGCCACTGCAGGGGCCACTGACTCCTCAGCACTGTTCACATGAAAATGAATGTGATAGAAAGAACTGCTCATTTATTCTTTAGCTGAGCTGGCCTTCAGGAAACAAGGGCATCTGCTCCAGCAAGGTGTGCAATTGCAAGAAACAAGAGGCAAGCAGCCTAGGTCAGGTAGCAGGGAGACTGCTGACCTTATCTTATACCATTGCAGGCCAATTGCACCACTTCCTGTTTGGACACCAACAGACTAGGAAATGATGAGAATTCCCTGTGATCTAGTCTCTAGGAAAGGAGGAAGACTGGATTCCACTCTCAGGTGTGGAGAAGTTTCTTTGAAGAAAAGAGGGTAAGCCAATTTAGATGATGTAAGTGAAAGTTGTGAGAAATTGAAGAAGACATAGGAGTTGGGAATGTAGAAAAAATTGAAAAACACAAAAGAATTAGAAAGTCATCATTAGGAATAAGCAAGTATCCACACACTATTCTGAAAGTCTCAAGTCCTGGGCTCTGAAAACTAAGCAGGAGTCCATAACCACCACAAATGTAAGAAATTATCCCCCCTTTTCTGATCCTTAATCTGGGAGATATCATGGCAGATGAATAACCCAGCTACACAATGGTCACCAGACTGTGTGAAGCTCCTCTGATAATGACAGGCATGCAGCCAGGATACATGGTCCCTGCTCATTTTTAAAATTTGTTAGCATTCTTTAATACTTTTTGAAAAATAATGAACAGGTCTTACTTGGCTTCATAAGTAATCTGGCCATACAAAGTCCATAATTATCTGCCATTTAAACCACAAGAGACAGGTGATACCTGAGCTAAAAGAATAAAAATGTACTGGTCCAAAATGAGAAATTAACAGGATAGCTCCCACCATATTCTTGTGTGACTGAGGTACCTCACTGCACAGGTTGGGAAGCCATCCTTCATGGGTTCTATCAGGACAGAAGAAATTGTGTTTCACAATCCAAATTTACAGATGAAAGGAAAGGATGAGACCATAGCTTATCACATCTTCTAACCTACCAGGAATTTAAAGTGTGATAAAGGACAACTTTATTTTTTTTTTAGAATACTTCTCTTAACCACTGCTTCATACCAGAGAGACCAACAGACTACTAAATGCCTACTGTATATTCTACATGGGAGCTGAGAACCTCACCTGCATTTCACCTCAGCATTCCTCAAGGAATAGTGACAGGGTAGTAAAGCAAACAAGGATTCAAAGAGCCTGAGTGGGGTTAACATGTGTCTAAGTCACTGTTCTATTGCTATGAAGAGATACAATGACCAAGGCAACTCTTATCAAAAGAAAGCATTTAACTGGGGGCCCATTTAGTTTTGGAGGGTTACTCTATAATTGTCATGGTGTAGAGTATGAATGTATGCAGGCATGTGCTGGAGGGGTAGCTGAGAACTACATCCTGACCCATAGGAGAGAAAGAGCACCACAATGGGCCTGGTGTGAGTTTTCTGAAACCTTCAAGCCCATGCCAGTGACACACTTCATCCAACAAAGACAATACCTGCTCCAATAAGGCCACAGCTTCTAATTCTTCTCAAAGGATGCCACTCCCTGGTGACTAAGCATTCAAATATGTGAGCCTATGGGTGTCATTCTTATTCAAACCACCACAAGAGGGCCAGAGATACCTGAGTCAGGACAAGAACAAAAACAGATCTATATAACTGAAGTAAGAATCAAAGTGGAGTACCTTACAAATCAAAATCACTACCAGGAATAGAAAAAGGTGCTAGGCAAATTGACACCTTCTCAAAATTATCCAAAATATTTCATCTCCCCTTTCTCAAACTGGACAGCCGGTAAACAGAAAAATAAAAAAGAATATTAAGAGAAAATTAAGACTTTTTTTCTTACTTTCTGCTCCACACTGTATTCTTAATTGATATAATTTCTGCCCTGTACTAAATATAATTGTATAAACCGTCATAGTTTCTTTTCCATCATAAATGCTAATACACAGGCTGGCATTGCCTGATGCCAAGGAGAGGGTGGACCCAAAGAGATAGCTTGTTAAAATGCTGACAGGTCATGAAACAAAACACAACGAGAAAAGCAAATCGGTGTTCAGCAAGGGAAGGTAGAAGCCTGTGACCAGGATAATAGGATTTCCAACCCTACACATGCTGCAGTGGGACATAGATGGAGGCTTGCAAAGCATATGCTAGAGTAACAGTGGGCCACCCTAGGAGACGGATAAGAGCCAAGACTTAGTGAACTTCATCTGAGTGAAATCTGGTAGAAGGTAGTGATAAAAGGTCAAAAGACAGGGTTTGAGTGAAGAGAAGCCACCAGGGGAGAAGATAGAAGCCAAGCTAGACAGAGTCACAGTCCTATGCCTGGTCCTTTAAGAACCCCAGCTTTTTATTAACTGGCCCTTTAAGAGAACTGCTTGATCCTATGACTTTTCAGTTTTGGTTGCCATTTGTATTTCTGCAATAAAGAGGCAGCAGAGACTGAGAGAGTGTAGTGAGGTCCAGCTGGCAGAAGAGCAGGGTCAGAGGGTAGGGTTAGAAAAGACAGCTGGGAGCGGGAAGAAAGAAGGTTAAGTAGGATTAAAGAAGAGAGGACGGTTGGTGCAGAAAGGAGCTTGGAGCAGAGTGAATATGGGAGCCCTTGAGCCAGGAGAAGCTAAGCTGAACTGAGCCAGAGAAGATATTGTTAGGAGACAGCTAAAAGTGAACTGGGCTGACAGAGTGAGAAGAGAAGACAGCTGGTGAGCGCTGAGCCAGGAGAGGCTGAGCTGAGCAGATAGGCTAGAACAATTATAGTCTGGAGTGGCTGGTACTGGGAAAACTGGGAGAAGGACTGTTCAGCACACTGCCGGAAAACCATTGGGAGAAATGTCTGAAAAGCCTGGGCTGGAAACTGTGAGTAGGGCTGGCAGGCCGTTAAGGAAACTGACTAATATTTATAAGAAAAAAAGAAACATTTAAGAGAGAAAGAAAAAAAAATGGTTTACACCTATTTTCTGGCTTTGTCAGCTTTTAAGTGTTTAAACTTTAGGCTCCTAACTAAATTCTATCTGTATTCTACCTACATATAAGGTAATAAATAAATAAATAAATAAATAAATAAATAAATAAATAAATAAATAAATAAATATTAAAAACCATGGCATGAGACATATTAAAAAGTACAGGTTACAGAGAAGTCTATTATTTAAAAATTTATTTTATCTTATGTGCATGAGTGTTTGCCTGCATGTATGTGTGTGCACCACATGACTGCAGAGGCCAGAAGAGGGTGTTGGATCCCCTAGAACTGCAGTTTCAGTTGGTTGTAAGCACCATATGAGTGCAGGAAATTGAACCTACATCCTCTGCAAGAAGAGCTAGTGCTCTTAACCGCTTAGCCATCTCTCTGGCTCCCTAATATTCACAACTTTTTAAAAATTGCTTTAAAAACTTAAGACTTCCAGGTAAATGAAACCAAAAAGAAGTATTACAATGGGTAGCACACAAATATAGAAAGAAGTCAGAAGATGCTATAGCGAACAATTTGCCAACAAATTGGATAATCTACAAGAAATGGACAAATTCATACATACATACAACCTATAAAGATTGAGTAATGAATTTTTTAAAAAATGAACAGTACATAATGAGCAAAATTGAAACCATAATAAAAAAAATTCCCATCACAGGTTAGAGCCAACTGCTTTATTGCTGAGTTATAGCAACTGCTTACAATTCCTGTCAACTCTCCCAAAGACTGGGGGCTACAGAGGAGGTGCTTCCAAAGTCACTAAACAACTCCCACATTAGCGTTGTATTATATTTAGAAAAGAATTCTATGAGGATAGAAAATTATAGGACAGCATCTCCGAGGAATACAGATGACAGAAATCTTCTACAATACATGAACAGGACAACTCAGCATTACAATTAGGGTTTAGGTAGGATTTATCTCTGGGACCCAAAACGATACACATGAATTAGTCAGTGTGGTGACAGACTGAAGATTAAAACCACAAATCACCAACAGATGCACACACAGATACACACACACACACACACACACACACACACACACACACACAGACACACACTCAGAAAGTGCAGACAAGAGTCTTAAAACTTTTAATATAAGAGGTTTAAAGAGAAAGCATGTCAGGGCAGAGAGGTAACTCGGTGGTTAACAAACGTTTTCTTGATTTAGTTAACAGGAGGCCCAGGTTCAGTTCCCACCATGCACATTGCAACTCACAGCTGTTCTGTAACTTCAGGTCAAGGGGATCTGATGCCCTCTTCTGGTTTCCACAGGCACCACAAGCACAATGGTGCATATATGTGCATGCAGACTAACACTCATAAAGTAAAAATAAACTTTTTATAAAGAAAATACTTCAACATAGTAAGAGCCACATATGATAAGCCATACTGAACCCCCAAAAGTTCTCCTACTTGTTGCAGAATCATGAATCAGTACCTTTCTCTCTTCCCTGTTTCCTTCCAATATAACACTTCAAAGTCTCGGCCAAACCAATTAAGCAAGAGAAAGAAAATTAGATGGACTAATATGAAACCATCTCTATTTGCTAATGATATAATAAAACACAGAAAAGAGAGTCTTTAAGATATTATAAAAAATTGGTTATTAGTACAAATAATTCCATACAAATCTCAGGGTACCAAATCATTAGCACCTGAAAGTCACTCACATTTCTGCATGCTAACCCTGACCATCTGAAAATAAAATTAAGAAAAGTCATCATCTACAAGAGTAACAACCACTTAAACATTTGTAGATACATTTAAGCAAGGATATGAAAGAGAACTAAACAATGACTGAAGAAATTAAATTAGGGAACACAAATACGTGAGACATTTTCTTGGGTTCCTGGATTGAATGACTTAGTAATTTAAAACTCTTCATACAATTTAAACCAGTCAACAGATCCAATTCAGTCAATATCCCAACAACATTTTTCACAGAAGAAAAAACAAAAACTTACAACTTCTAGGACACTACAGAAGGCCTTAGAAGATTCAAACATAATAATACGTGAAAGGAACAAAGCTGAAGAAATCACACACCCTGGTTTCAAATATTACTGTCAGTTGTATAATAGTTATAGAGGGGAGAACATGATATCAATGTAAACACCAACACAGTATCAATACAACAGGCTAGAAAAGCCACATATGGAATGGAAAACGTGAGACACAAAAGCCAGGGTGAAGGCTACAGCTTAGTTCTCACTTTACAATTCTCATTTACCATTAAAAGCACCTGGAGGGCCTAGGGGAAACAACTGAATGTCTGAGGTTGAGAAAATAGAAAATAATCATGCACCTGACTGATGTTACCACAAAGCAATAACGTTCCAAAAAGGTGATAGGTCATTTGACTGGAAACAAAGAACCAACCTGAAGAGGTTGCTAAAGGCAGAAAAGTGGAGAGATCTGAGCAATAAAATTAGTCATGACAATTTGGGGTTACAGCTTAAACCAAAATAAATATCTATGAATCTATACAGATAGAAATAACTGAAGAGATAAAGAGTGGGGGTGTTGTTCACACAAGAATTCTAATTAGAAGCAAAGGCAGAAGTAGAAGGTCACTGCCAGGGAAATTTTACAGCAGTATCAGTTACAGGCAGGATCCATCAGTGGATGCTAGGATTAGTGCACCAAAGGAGAAGAGAAACAACATGTTTACTGGCTTAGAATCTCTCTACAACATAATTAGTATCTCCTTGGGCTCAAGGAGTAACTCCACATTGAAAAGGCACAAAGGTCACCTCCTTGACCAAGAGACCAGATATGATACCAGTGATGGTGACCAGAAAAATACTTCTGTACCATTTTTACCAAAAATGCCTAACCTTAATTGAATGGTGAGAAAATATTAAGAAACTCAGGGTCAAGGACATTCTTTAACTGATCACTATCCTTTGGGACAAGGTCAAAAAACCACAAAATGCCTAAAAAGGAATGACCTCAGAGTTTGACACTGAAGGAAACCTGATTAGCAAAATTAACCAAATAAAATGTGATTCTGAGTTGATTCTTGGGCCAATCCAAGACACTGGAAGCAAAATTATATATATATATATATATATAAAATATAAAATCTTGGGAAATTTTGAATAAAGTCTCTAATAGCATTATACCAATATGAATGTATTATATATGCATAAGAGCATTGAGAGGTTCATTAGAGCTCAGAGCTGGAGAGATGACTAGAAATGAAAAACACTGGCGGCTCCTTTGAAGAACCCAAGTCTGGCTCCTACCACACACATAGTGGTTCATTACTATCTGTAACTCCAGTGCCAGGAATCCAATACCCTATTCTGGAATCTCTGGACACTGCACATGTAGACATTTGTGAGGCAAAACACCTAAACACATAAAACAGTAATGATAATTAAAATACTAATAATAAAAGCTCAAAGTGTTAAAAAAAATCAGACTATTTACATTATTAAAGATGAGTTCAAAGTAAAAATTTGTTTGTTTTTTAATGACAGGAAAACCCAACCTAGTAGAAAACTTGTATTGATCAAGTTTTCTGTTAAAACAGCCAAGTGGGCCAAATTACTGATTTTTTACTACAAATTTGGTATGTTCATCATTTGCATTGCAAGATGGAAGGAGTAAGGTTGTGACTGTGACAGGAAAGATGCTGTTTTCATCTTGATGGACTTAGGGTCTGAAAGTCATCTAGGAAGCACAAAGGGGCCAGTCTGTGAACAGAAGCAGGGGGATACAGTGTGGATCAAAAGTGTACAGACATCATGCCCCCAATGGAGGCGCACACATCAAAATAGGCTACCTACAGTTTGCTAACTTCATTTTCCCAGGGAAGAATAAGGCTCAAGACTGGTTACAAACAACTTCTCTTCCTACCTGGTAAATGCTCTGGCCTTTCACAGTATCCACAGTCTGTCTGCCAACTTCAAAACCCTGCACTGGCCCTGTTCCCATCATCTTTGAATGTGAAGACTGCACTAACCACTCTCAGAAGTTCACAGCCCAAGGATTCTTTGCTGAGACAGTCTAAATATGATAGAACCATTATATCATTATATATGCATATGAAAGTGTCATAAGGAAGTATATCATTTCTTTCATAAACATATGCTAATGAAAGGATTCTGAAATGCAAAGACTCTCTACAGCCCCAGGCAAGACTGTGGTCTCCAAGTATTATATCAAGGCAGTCTCTCAATACACATAGTAGGAGGTGTCTGCTTTGTACCTTTAGAAATCAAAAAATAAGAAATCAGGGAATTGTACTGCCTTGTGTTGTAATTCTGCAAATACATGAATTCTGTATGTACTGTATTGGGATAGAGACATTGTGGGAAATTCTTCTGTGCTTTTTAACTTAAGTGTCCTACGCTAGGTACCATCTATTCCTATAAATAAAGCAATATGAACTACAAGCCAAACTTCCTATCTTTGATCTTATCTGTAACAAAAAAAAACATCTCCCCTAAGAATCTCCCCTTGTGAGCTTCCACCAGATGTTCAAAGGGCCTCAAGGCATCTGACATGAGCACACTAATAAACAGCTGTCACCTCCTCTGTTCTCCCAAGGAAGTTTAATGATGGTTAAATCAGAACACCACCTTGCTTCTCTTATGGAGGATGGCCCTGTATCTACAAAGACGCTATTTCCTAGCTATCATGTATGTCAATAATACTTGGGTTTCAAAAAACACTATCTGCCTGGTATTGCTCTATGTAGTTTGCTTCTTAGACATACACAATCTGTCTACAAGCAGCCAATATCCATGGTAGAAAATAGACGGAGGGGTTGGAGGTGTAGCTTTGATGGCAGAGTGCTTGCCTGATACCTTAGTTAGGGTTTTTATTGCTGTGAAGATACACCATGAACAAGGTGATTCTTATAAAGGAAAACATTTAATTGGGATTGGCTTACAGTTTCAGAGGTTTAGTTCATTATTGATTTGGTAGGCAGACATTGGTGTGTTTTATAAAAAGTTAAAGAGAGCTTCTGGTCTGGGCCTGAGCACTGAGCAGATCCCAGGTGGCAGCTCTGCCCCCAATCTCTAGGAATCCAGAGGAAGCAGGTCTCCCAGGTGCTCTAATCCTGGCATTATCTTGAGTAAGCAGATAGCAACACCTGCCCCAAGCAAGGAGTAACCTGAACCCACTAGAACCCAGGAAGTCACTCCTGACCTGAGCAGATTTTGGGCCTCAGCTCTTACCCCAGTAGCAACACCCACCCCACACAGTTTTGATAAAACCAAGATAATAGGAAAGAACAGGCTCCAGTCAGAGACAGGGCAGGGAGAACTAAGGGGATCCAGATGGCAAAAGGCAAGTGCAAGAACATAAGCATCAACAACCCAGAGTACTTGGCATCATTAGAACCTAGTTCTCCCACACAAGAAAGTCCTGAATTCCCCATAGTACTAGGAAAGCAAGATTCAGATTTAAAATCACTTCTAATGATGATGATAGAGGACTTTAAGAAGGACATAAATAACACTCTCAAAGAATTTGAGGATAACACAGGTAGGCAGGGAGAAGCCCTTAAAGTGGAAACACAAAAATCCCTTAAGGAATTACAAGAGAACACAACCAAACAGGTGAAGTAATTGAACAAAACCATTCAGGACATAAAAATGGAAGTAGAAACAGTCAAGAAATCACAAAGGGAGACTACCCTGGAGGTAGAAAACCTAGGAAAGAAATCAGGAGTCATAGACACAAGCATCACCAACAGAATACAAGAGATAGAAGAAAGAATCTCAAGTGCAGAAGATACCATAGGAAACATTAACACAACTGTCAAAGAAAACACAATATGCAAAACATCCAGGAAATCCAAGACACAATGAGAAGACCAAACCTAAGGATAATAAATATAGATGAGAGTGAAGATTCCCAACTTAAAAGGCCAATAAATATCTTCAACAAAATTATAGAAGAAAACTTCCCTAAAGAATGAGATGCCCATAAACATACAAGAAGCCTACAGAACACCAAATAGACTAGACCAGAAAAGAAATACCTCCTGTCACATAATAATCAAAACACCAAGTGCACAAAATAAAGAAAGAATATTAAATGCAGAAAGGGAAAAAGGCCAAGTAACATATAAAGGCAGACCTATCAGAATTACACCAGACTTCTCACCAGATACTATAAAAGCTAGAAGATGCTGGACAGATGTCATACAGACCCTAAGAGATCACAAATGCAAGCCCAGGCTACTATACCCAGCAAAACTCTCAATTGCTATAGATGGAGAAACCAAGATATTCCACAACAAAACCATATTTACACAATATCTTTCCACAAACTCAGTATTACAAAGGATAATGGTGAGCAAGCTCCAATACAAGGAGAGAAATTATACTCTAGAAAGAGCAAGAAAGTAATTCTCTTCCAACAAATTCAAAAGAAGATAACCACACAAAGATAATTTCACTTCTAATAACAAAAATAACAAGAAGCAACAATCACTGTTCCTTAACATCTCTTAAAATCAATGGACTCAATTCCCCAATTAAAAGACATAGGCTAATGGACTGGATACATAAACAAGGCCCAGCATTTTGCTGCATACAGGAAACCCGCCTCAGTGACAAAGGCAGACTCTACCTTAGAGTAAAAGGCTGGAAAACAATTTTTCAAGCAAATGGCCCTAAGAAACAAGCTGGAGTAGCCATTCTAAAAACCTCCAGCCAGAGAACACAAAGGGAGGAACTCATGGCTCCACCTGTATAGGTAGTTGAGGGTGGCCTTGCCAGGCATAAGTGGAAGTGGACAGCCTTGATACCTGAAAGTTCAAATTCCCTAGTGTTGGGGAATTTCAAGAGCAGGGAGGTGGAAATGAGATGGTGGGAGCACACTCTCATAGTAATTGGAGGGGGGATGGGGTAAGGAGTTAGGCATCAGTGGAAGTAGAGGGCCTTGGTGCCTGAAAGTTTGGATTCCCTAGTGTTGGGGAATTTGAGAGCAGGGAGGTGAAAATGGGAGGATGGTGGGAGTACACCCTCATAGAAATTCCCAGAATTATATGGATTAGACATGACAGAGGCAGGCTGCCAGAAGACTAGATTCCAGAATTCAAGCAAAAAATTATCTTGATACTAAAATTTGTTTTGAGAGTTATATATTGCAGAATACACAGCCTTCGTGTATCTACTCATCAAGTGAGCTGAGCAGACCTGCTCAAACCTCTGATGTCCTGGAATTCCAGCTGGATACAGTGAAGACACAGATGAGGCTTATCAATTTACTCTTCCCCCTGCCCCTCTTCTAATATTTCAATACCCATAATCAGCTTGAAGAAGTTAATGAAGAGTCAGTGCCCCTATTCCCTGGGCTTGGGGACTGAGGTGTTTAATATTGGGCTGTCTTTCTATGGAAAAGTAGTGGTTTTGTTGGAACAGGGAGGATTAGCTAGGATTTATGGCATAGCCATAACCTATTCATAGAAATATGTATAATTGTTATTAAGATGAAGTTATAATTTCTTAAATGGTACAAAATTTACTTTGATTTCTAATTTAAGGTTTTCATTGGTATGAGCTGCTTATTGGTATAAAGTGAGATTAATATTGTTACTCTCATAGGCATTGTGCTTATATAACACATTTAGGAATACAAGGCTTAGACCCAGTCCTTCTTTAAGTTTTTAAACTGATTTGAGATGGTTAGCCTGTGAGTTAAGGGCCTATAGTAAATTCATGGCTCTGAGTTTGTTGTTAGGGTATTTTCTATATTTTATTTAGCTGAGAGGAGTAAACAAACAATAGTCCATATTGCCTTACATGGATAGTTGGTTTTCAAAACGTCAGAAGTCCACAGAATTGTCGTTACAAACATTTCTGTATTAATGTCCATTTTGATTAGAGACCTGTCTGCTCCTGACAGCTTCCTGTCTTGGATTCTAAGAAGAAATTGAGCATCCTTGGAGTTACTCCAGTTGTGGTGAGACAGCCACTAGACAACAATTGCCTCTTTTCATCTACAGACAAATCACTGTCCAGAAAAGGACACACTTGTGGAATAGTTGACTGATTATATCTGCCAAGATAGAGTAATCAGCCCTTAATAATTCTACATCACTTGGTCTGTCAGATGATCCTGGGCCAGAAGGCTGAAGATTGAATGCTTCAACGTTTTGTAGTATAAGGACTGTCCAGGTGCTCAGTGGTCTCTATAATTTGGCTAAGTTTTAGAAGCTATGCTTGGTGCGTCCTATAATTTCAGTTAACTCAGTCATTCTGGATTTCTGACAGATTTGAAGACTTATAGTTTCATAGCCAATCCCAGCTATTTACTTTGAGAGAAAAGGTTTGAGAGGATGGTTTTCAGCTGACATTCATTCTAAAGCCAAGAAAAAAAGACAGGTTCAGAATTAGTCTTTTAGTCAGGAGGGACAGTCTTTTAGTTAGGAGGTTCTGTTTAGTCAACAAAATGATGGACTGGATATTAGGTCTATCTTGTACCTTACTGATACAAGTTGGTATAGTTATGCTCTAATTGTATTCTAAGAAAAACGTTTTATTTTAACAGGAATGCTGATATGTAGGAGGAGCTAAGGGGGGAGGAGTAAGGAGAGAAAGATAAGGAATAAGGAGAGGAGGAGGAGCTAGGTGACAAAGGGGGGGGTGGATGTTTGCGTGTCCCCGCCAGTCAAAGATAGTTGATATATCTAGGTTGGGTATTGGGTTACACTTCTGATTGATATTGAGCATTACCAAACTTATAAAGCCTTTGATTAACATTAAAAAAATAGTATAAAGGCAAAAAGGAGAAGTGGGGGTGGGATAGGGGCTTTCTACGGAGGGGAAATGGGGAAAGAAGATGGCATCTGAAATGTAAATAAGATATTCAGTAAAGATTTTCACATAAAAAAAGATTGGGATCTGCAGTATAATAAAATTTGTAACTTTTAATAAAAAATAAAAAAATATTAGACCACAAAAAAAAAAAAGATAAAGAGAGAGGGGATATGTTTTAGTGAATGTGTAGTCAGGTATGGGGGAAGAGGGTGCCTTGGTGGGCCTATCCCTTGCCCATGAGGGACCAGCCACATAATGGTATACTATAGAATAAAGTTTATTCAAGGTATGGGAAGGGGAGTTAAGAGGGTAGTAGAGGCAGAAAACAAGAGAGAGAGAGAGAGAGAGAGAGAGAGAGAGAGAGAGAGAGAGAGAAAGGCAAGAGCAAGAGCAAGAGAGTGGAGGGGGCAAGCAGCCCCTTTTATAGTGAGTACTGTTGCCAGGTAACTGTGGTGCAGAGCTTAGACAAAACACTAACCAACATGGTGTTGGAAAAGTAACTGAGAGGTCTACAACTGTGTCCACAGGCGGCAGCAAGAGACAATTACACTAGGCCAGGCTTGACCATTCTGAAACCTCAAAGCCCACCTAGTGATAACTAGTGATATACCTCCTCCAACAAAACCACACCTACTCCCACAAAGCCATACCTCCTAATAGTGCCACTCTCTATGGAACTATGGGGGCCATTTTTGTTGAAACCACCACTCACTCCTGGCATGCACAAAGCTCTGGGATCCATCCCTAGCATCACTTACACTGAAAGTGGTGGTACACACTTATAATTCTGGTGCTAGGGAAAGCTATCCTTGCATAGTCAGCAAGTTCAAGGGCAGCCTGTGCTATTTGTGACCCATCACACACACAAAAAAAGTTCTGAATAAAAAAAAATGTAGGCTGATATATGAGGATATATCTCAGGGGTAGAGCAATCTCAAGGTCCTGAGTTTGGTAGGGAAGAGAAAGTCTTACAGGCACAAAAAGAAGAGGAGGGGGAGGAGGAAGAGGAAAAGAAAGAGGAAGAGAAGAAGGAGGAGGAGGGAGAGGTAAAGGAAGAAGGGGGAGGAAATGAAATAAAAGTTGATGGGGTTGAGTGTGTTTTTTTCCCTCTATCCTAATCTACTGCAAACACTGAGGACACAAACCCTCCTTCTCATTCTATCAAAAGAGAAAGAAAATATGCCTTTCATGTTCCTCCAAATGACACTGGAGACACAGTCACTCCTGTGTTTATCTGGAGCCACCCAAGCTGTCAGTAGTGTTTCTAGACAACTTTCTCCTGTAAGACCAGAATGCACTGGGACTGCTTGATGCATGTAGTGAAGCAAGCCACAAAGCTCACCAGCCCTGAGTGCAGTCGGTGAGACTTACCTCTCTCCATTTTGAATCATTTCAAAGTAGCAGTTCAGGATGTTGTAGCTGCTTTTATATAAAACAGAACCTGTTGCTAATACTTTTCCTTCTAAAAAAGAATAAAATGATTGCTTGCATCAAATCGTTTTAAAGAGAGTCTGTTAATACAGCTAACGATTTAGAAAGACAACTGAATGTGCTTAGATAATTGTACTCTGTGGCTTATGATTTTCAAAGAGCTTTCACATTCATTATTGAATTTATTCCTCAACACAGTTAAACAGTTCCTAACTAGACAAGATGACTGAGTGAAACCCACAAGAAAGCTCAGGCACTGAGTGGCTCACAGCTGTACAGGAGTTTCTCTGAACACACTAGAAAACCCCAGAGGCCTCATGATTTACCCACAAGGTCACATAACCCAGTTCCCATCTCAGAGGAGGAAGCAAGCTTTGTAGTAACTCTGTGCTGACTTAAGAGCTTAAGGGCTTTGGTGCTGTTATGGGGAGTAAATCTTCAGACTACTAATAGGGGCTAGATTTCCTTCCTCACAGAAGATTGATAGAAATGTCCAAACAGCCATAGCAAAAAGAAGAGATCTCCAAACTTTCCTCCAAAATAAAAAAAAAAAAAAGTACAAAACTGCTTACGTATAAGAAAGTCTGTCCATCAGCCTGTCATGGAAGACATGGCCAGCCAAAATCAGAGAAAACACTCCAGCTTTGAAAAAGGGAAACTGCAAACAATCCAGACCCCAGCCTCAGAGTTCATTTATCATGGACAGGTGCACTTCCCAAAAGAAAGCTTCCTCCAGCCAAGTTGATGAATTTTTATAAAGGTTTTCCTACAGTGGCATTTTAGTGTCTAGAGATATATTAATAGGTCATTTCACTTTCAAAAAACTCACAAGAACATTCTAGATTTGGGGAAATACTGTAGTTTACAAACCACAGTTATGTGATCAAGAGATGGCTCACTGGTTAAGGCACTCACCGGCCGCTCTTCCAGAGGACCTGGCTTTGATTCCCAGCACCCACATGCTTGCTCATAATCTGTTAAGTCTAGTTCAGGGTTCTAACATCTTCTTCTGGCCAACATGGACTGCAAGATTCTTTGATTCCAGATACTTTTTTTTTTTAACTTAGGAACACTAGGGAAGGAAAACCTGAGACTTTCATGGGATAGGGAGTAATATTGGTTTGAGAGAAATTTCTAGAAGCCCAATCAGATAATAAATGGCAAGGTGGCCCAGAAAAACGTTCTAGAAGTTCCAGCAGGACTTTTCAGGGGCTGAAGCCCTGTATGAGTGGAAGAATTAATGCCTCTGAGCAGCTACTAGGAGCAGCAGGCTCTGAGTCGATTCTCCTCTTCACTTCTGCATTATTCTTGGGCAAGAAACTCAGAATGACAATTTCCCCACGGTATTAATTGTGGAATAACTCAAGAAGCTTACAGCTAATTGCTGGTTCCCAAACTACTCCCATCACCTGACTTTATTAACTGTATAATTCATTTCATGAGAGCTCTTGGACCTCATCTCTCTCTTGCTGCCCTCTGGTCATTGCCAGCTTCGCTCAATGCTCTACATGGCTCTTAAAATCTTCCCCCATTACACAGCACCCATCACTACTACAATACTACCCAGAGCTCCTTCATGGTTTCCCTGCACACCGAGGCCACAAAATGAATGTTCCTTCACAAAGCTCATCTTCCACGCTGCCAGAGACTTGATTATGACACTCTTCCAGATTCGTCTAGATGAAACTCACTCCCCCTAGAGGGAGTCTGATATCACTCCAATGGGAGCCTCTGTTCTCAGTGCCTTGGCAGAATCTGACATACAAACTTATTACTTATGTTAAGAGAGAGAGAGAGAGAGAGAGAGAGAGAGAGAGAGAGAGAGAGAGAGATCAATAAATGAGTAGTGGACAGAATGGCTGTGTGAATTTTTTAATCTCCTAATTCCTCTCCTACAACTAGGTAACAGACAGGTTCACAAACACAGTATCACAATCAGATTTTTTCTTTTAAGTTGGATGTTGAAATGTCAAAGAATACTCATCATTCCTATTAAACTAATGACCACAGATATTCTTAGACCTGTCCCTTCTCTGTCTCCAGAGCACCTGCCCTGTCTGTTGCATACTTGTCCCACCATCCATCCACTCTGCTGCTACTGGTCGCCTGATTGCCCCCTTCCTACTGGAGAAAACTTCCCCAAGAAACTAATCAGTTTGGCTGTATATTTATGGTCACAGGTGTCAACTGCTTGTTTGTGCCACTCAGCACTGCTGTGATAGTTTGTATTAGTTGTCAATATGACTGAATTTAGAATTGCCCCTGGGCATGCCTGTGGGAGATCATCCAGATTATACTGATTAATGTGGAAAGGCTCTCCTTAATGGGTTGGGATGGGGATGGTTTGGGTACAGACCTTTTCATGGTCTTGGTTCTGGGTACAGTGAAGAGGAGAGAAAGACCTGAATGCATGCACTCATCCCTTGCTATCTGCTTCCTTACCGATAGCTGCCTCAGACTTCCCCCAAAATGACAGAGTGTAGCTTTGAACTAAAAGGAACCTTTTTCCTTATAAGATGCTTTGGTCAGAGTATTTTACCATAGCAACAGGAGAAGCTAAGAAAACCAGCCTTTCATTGGCTCCCTTCTCATTCCACACAGCAGTTCCTAATGTGTTCCCCAGCCTCCAAATGCCCTCTACTCCATTTCCAATGCCCACTTATTCTCAACTTATCACAGCATCCATTTGGCCAAATGCCATCTCCCTGAAGTCTGTTCTTAATTCCAAACATCATGTTGCTTTTATATCTCACATAAGGTCTCTTGGGCGGGACATGTAACTTAGTGTTAGACCATGTGCCCAACACAAGAGTTCCTTTTAATTTGTTCCAATTAACTCCTCAACTGATTTGGCATACATCTTTCAGCTACTTCTCATGCCTAAGTCCATTGCCAGCAGACCACAAGAGAGCTTATGCTAAATTGAATGCATAAACCTGGAAATTCTTTGTGAAACTCTAGTTTCCAATCAAATGTGATATTTGTCAAAATGGGGTACAGGGGCAAGTCAAATCAGCTCATGTAATTGTGAAGGCCTAATTAACTTAAGCAGAGCTCCCTTGTAGAATAAGGTTCAAGATTGGATATTTTGCTCCCAACCCACAAGACTCACACACATTCTGTTTTTCTGCTGCTGTATACAGCATGGTCCTAATTCTGGATCCGTCATGACTCTGGGTCAGTAGTATGCCATGGCCATAGGTTCCAGATTTGTTCATGAAGGGAAGAGAGATCCAGTTCTCTTGAGGCCCTGTGAAGAAGTAAAGTTTCCCAGATGCCACAATAAGCATCAACTCACATGCCCACCTCCAAGCCAATTGCTGATAAGAAGGGTAAAATTACTTTTAGTTCACTTTAGAGCTAAGAACAAATATCCAGTCCTTATTCCAAAAAAAAAAAAAAAAAAAATGGAAATGCTCTCAACAGTAATTCTCTTTTCCCACTCGTCCCCCTCCCCACCACCAAACTCCTGCCTACCCTACCCCCAACACAAACAGAGCACACTCTCCCCTCCACTAGTTCTTGTAGCTAACCAGACAGATTTCCTCCAACCTTCCCAGGTACCAGCCCCTCTCTACCTGCAGTTCACATTGCATAAAACCATGAAGAGTGAATGAACCAAAGCCATAGCTGCCAATATCCTTCAGAAGTATTTTCCACTAAAGCACTTCCTCTGTTGAGTATCAGACCTGAGACAAAAGGCTGAGTTGCCTATTTAACAAAATTAAAGCAGACCTGGCCTCCAGGTTCTCCCAACTCCCAACACCCCTCAGTTCTATTGGTTATATAGTATGGCTGGCTAGCATTCCCAACTCTCTATCCTGATTATTCAGTCCCAGGTGTGCCAGCCAACAGGGAGCTTCATTCTCACAGGAAGTCATGTGTTCCCTAGGGATGTAACTTGAGATAATAATGCACTATCCTCTGGCTTGCCCTCCAAGCAACCATCTTTGAAATTTTTTTCCTCTTTAACAACACTTTTATGCTGAGAACCTGTGAAAATGCCCACTATCCCACTCTCTCTACTAATCCTTCTAAAGTGCACAAACAAACACATAGCCAACAGAAGATCTGACCTATAAAACCTGAAAAAAAGCAGTGGCTATGGGAAGCCAGTGTTAAATAAAGAACTCCTAACTCTAATGCACAACACTTAGCTCTCACATATGAAAACTGGATTAAGGGTCAACTTCACACTAAGCTGGGACACTCTTAGGTTTTACTTTCCACTGTCGAATGTGGTTTATTAGAGGGCCCCTGGCACACTGGCTGTTCTGAATATCAAATCAGACAGTAAATACAGCATCTGAAGAGATGCCTGGCTCAATCGCTGTTGCCCTCACCCCCAGTCTTCATTATCCCTCATGTGGATGAGAGTGTAGCAGGCGGAAGAATTAAAACATAATTCAGAAGTGGTAGAGCCCAGTTCTAGAGGTTCAAGAACAGTGGGTCCCCGCTGACAACCTGCTAATCCATATACCCCTGTCCAAACTAGAAATGTAAAGAAAAAAATAGCAATACCTATGCTTACACAACAACTGAAGATATGGCAAGGCCATGTCCTGAATATCTTTATACTACAAAGCCTGTAGAATGTAGAGGTAAATCACACGCTGTCATACATAGCTTGGCCTGATTACTCAGGCAATGAGGAAAGAGGGGGAAACAACCTTTCTATACAATGCTGCCAGGTGAAGACCAAGTATTTTACACAAATGAAACTAAAGAGGGCAGTTTCACACTCAGACCATAGCAGGTAAACATTTTCCTCTCTATAAATATTCCATAAGTTGCTAGCCTCAAAAGTACTTGGTGACGATTATTTTTAAATTCCCTAGCAACTGAAAGCCAAGCTCCAGACCATGGCCGTGTCTTTTCTTGTAGGGCTGTGAAAAAGGCCTTGTTTTTTGGTAGACATGCTGACTGGAAGTAGCCTGGAGACTCTGCAAGGGATGGGCATTTATCCCACTGCACTCCCAGAATCCAGGCTCCTAACACATGGCATGGAACTCCATTAACTTACACTGTTCAGTCACTAAGGCAAGGCTCCTACCAGCCCCTCCACAGGTAGAGGACATAACTACAAGCCTCAGCCTCAAGAGATTTACATACTAATGAGATACCTGAAGGCCAGAGGGCATAACCAATTCAGCATTCTTTTCCAGATCCTCCCCACTTTCGGCCTCTCTATTTAACTCAGGCCTGCACTGAGTTTCACAGGGGTGTGCATCCAGATCCAGCTACCATTCACCATGAAAATAAAGCCTGTAAAACTCATCAACTTTCTCATGTTGTAGAGTGGAAAATTATAAAAATCATTTTATAAAATATATACAGGTTTTTCTTTAGGCTTTTCTTTAAAGGACATGGAAATTTTACTCTGAAACAAGCCAAGAATGCAGGCCAGCCGGTTCCATAACCAACTGACCACAAAAGAATAATGCAAGTCATCTAGGTGGTACTGAGAAATAGTTGAGCAAGTGATAGGGAAAGGCCACAATGACAGGGCAAGGCCACAGTAACACGACAGGACCACATTTTTTTGAGAAGAATGAGTATACAGAGTGTTATCCACATAACCCTTACTCACTTAGGTTGGGTTCCTCTGGAATTTTCTGCTATTTTTATGTTATGTTTCCTTAGCAACCCCTCACTCCCCTGGTTTGTGGTTTTCCCCTTTAAAAACCCTTCTCAGACTGGCTGATTTTGTCAATTCAGCTCCTGCGTGGGCAAACGAATTGACCGTTAGCTGGCTAACTCTCCCTAATAAAGCCTCTGCTGGTTGCATCCAGATTCAGTGTCTTGTGAGTTTTTGGGTGGCCGTGACTTCCTGAGACTTGAGTAAGGGTCTCCCCTGAGAGAGGGTCTTCAATGTCATTGGGGCCTTGCATCGAGGAACCGTGGAGAAGGCCTTTAATGAGCCGCTGGAGCCGCAGCTGCTGCGCCTAACTTCCCACCTGGAGGAACTTTCTACATTTCCAGCTACCCTACCCACATTTTTTCTCAGTCCTCCAGACAGACCTAAGTCCAATTTCTCTGCATACCCAAATGGGTCTTTTTCCTTTGCAGCCCTGATAGCCTGTGTCCCAACAGTATCAATTTCTGTCAAAGTTAGGAAAGTCCTTTCCACACTGTTTAGTCATCAAGATGAATTATTTATTCATCCTTGGTCTCTCTGGCTCCTTTGTGACAAAGACTTTATGTAGAAGCCTGACTAGGAATCTAGAGAGAGAAAATAAAGACAAACTAGGATATGGTCTACATTAAAGACACTAATGTATTCATTCTCTCAGTATGTATATATTACATTCAGACATTCTTCTAAATTCTGAGAGTGTCTTGGTGAAGACTTGGTCTCTGTCGTCATGATGCTAACTATGAAGAAATAAAGTATATGCCCCATTAAAACAAAGTTGTGTGAGCTATCACAGAAAGAGAACCTCTAAGACCATTGGGATATATGACAGATGGTAGCAGAGAGATGGCCAGGAGATTGTAGAAAAGTACACATACAGACAGGAAGCACAATAGACACAAGAGAACTAAAGCAAAGTTCTAGAGTTGATGCTCTTAGTAGTAGAAATGAACATCTTACTGGGTTATAATAGCAAAGTTGTCACTGCAGAAACACTAGGAAGGAACTGTGAGAACCGAGCAAGAGAAGCATCCACAGGTGGCAGAGGAAACAGGCTCAGTGTCAGAAGGATCATCCTGAGCCATCTAAGTCCATGTGCAACTGGAGCTCCCAAGAAGAATGAAGAAACACTAAAAATGTAGTATCGATGGACAGTGGTGGCACAGCCCTTTAATCCAGCACTCAGGAGACAGAAGTAGACAGATCTCTGAGTTCAAGGCCAGCCTGGTCTACAGAGTGAGTTCCAGGACAACCAGGACTACATAGAGAAACCCTGTCTGGAAACAAAACAAAACAGTAAAATTAATGGCTAGATTTCTTCCAAATATCATAAAAAGTACAAATGCACAGACATAGGAGCTAAATAATCCTAAATCATACCACAGGAAACTGTTGATGACCTTGCCAAGCCTGCAGGGCTGAGCTCTGCCCCAGGATCTACATGGTGAAAAGACAGAACTGATTCTCACAAGTTGTCCTGGGACCTCCATAGTGTATACTTGTCAGGCACTCAAGAATGTACATACACACACACACACACACACACACACACACACACACAAATGCACACACATTTTTTAAATTGAACCTTCAAAATAGGAAACTACAAAAATAGAACACACTGTGAAAAAGTGGAGGATGTGTGTTATCTAAAGAGAAAACTGGGCAGACATCTCAAAAACTACTCAAGCACAAAGACAATGAAACATTGTGGATGCACTAAAAGGGACCACGAGACACTTAGGTTCATAAAGATATCTTTGAGCATGAAGAAAAAATCATTGCCCACACAAAAAAGGAATACTCAGCATGTATGTGCTACAAGAAGTATTGAAGGAATTCTCCAAGAAACACAAACTTTTTTTTTTTCCGAGACAGGGTTTCTCTGTGTAGCCCTGGCTGTCCTGGCACTCACTCTGTAGACCAGGCTGGCCTCAAACTCAGAAATCCACCTGCCTCTGCCTCCCAAGTGCTGGGATTAAAGGCGTGCGCCACCACCGCCCGGCATGAGTAATATGTTAACCACATTATCTCTTTTAAAATTTCGTTAGAAGACAATTGGCTATGTAAAGCAAAAATTACTATAAAGCAGAGTTTGTAAGAGATTTAAATTTTTGAATTTTAAAAAGGAGGGGAACATAAAACTGTAGTCCCACAAGATACTTATACATGAAATGATGGAATATTATTTTAATTTTTTCTCAGGCAGAGTGTGAAAACTGTGAACATTCTAAACCTGTGGTAAAAACTAAAAGATGCCAAAAGAGATATAATTAATAACTCAGTAGGAGATAAAGCAGAAAAACAGCTCAGTTAGGCACATCTTAAATAATGCCCATCAATTCAAAAATAACTCGAGAAGGAATTATAAATAATTCTAAATAAGTTCAAATGAAAAAATATCAAAATTCACGATGTGTGGGTAAATTAGTGTTTAAAACAAAATCTGTGGCTTCAGGTACATTTTGAGAAAAAATAAGATATAAGTTAATGATACAGAAAAACAAACACAAAGAAGTACGAACATTGATAAAGTAGAGAAAAACAGAAATAAACTAGCAAGACAGTTTCATTTTGGAAAAGACTGTACAAAATGGTAAACTTTTTAGCTTAATTCAAAGAAGGAAATGAGAATAAGTCACCATTATCGGGAACTAAAGGAAACATCCTATAACAACTGGCATAAAAAACTGTTAAGAGAATGCATGTGAAATTTATTTTTCTTTGAATAATGCAAGTTACTTCTTACTGAAGTCAAGAGAAAGGGGAAGAGAAGCTTAAATGACTCCACCACTTAGGTACTCTGTACCAAGCAATGCTTCCTCCGACTCTGGCCAAAATCTTCTTTCTCTTTTGCTTCTGCTATAAAGGAAGAATGGCTTCCCTACCTAGCAGATCTTCCTGGTAACTTAAATCATCCACAGACAGCACTCAGCACTGCCTCACACATGACAAGCTCTATGGAAGTGCTTTAAAATAAACTATTGTTTGGGAAAACCTTAGTCTAATGAGATAGGCCAACACTTTTTCCTCATTTCTCTTTCTTTCTTATTTATTTATTTATTTATTTATTTATTCATTTATTCATTGTCTCATATGTTACATCCCAAACACAGTTTCCCCTCCTTCCTGTCCTCTCAGTCCTCTGCCCCCAACTCCCCTCTCCCACTCCTCCTCCCTTCAGCAAAGGGCAGGCCACCCAAGGACATCAACCAAACATAGCATAGCAAGTTTCAGTAAGATTAGACACATACCCTCATATCAAGGCTGGGTGAGCAACCCAGTAGGATGAAAAGGGTCCCAAAAAGCAGGCAAAAGAGTCAGACAGCTCCCACTCTGACTAAGGAATTCCACAAGAACATCAAGCTATACACTATAACATACATGCAGAGGACCTAGGTCAGACCCATACAGCTCCCTGGTTGCCGTTTAGTCTCTGTGTGTCCCTATGAGGTCTGCTTAGTTGATTCTGTGGGTTCTTGACAGCTATAGCCCCTGCCATCTTTCCTTTCCCTCTTCCACAGGATTTCCCAAGCTTCACCCAATGTTTGGCTATGGGTCTCTGTATCTGTTCCTATTGGTTGTAGGATAAAGCCTCTCTGGTGATGATTATGCTAGGCTCTAGTCTGTGAGTACAACAGAGTATCATTAAGAATCGTTTTGTTGATTTTTGTGGTTTTTCTTTTTTTTCTTTTTTTTTTTTTTGCCAGTTGTGTGTGGTTCTATGTGGGACCGTGAAAGGATAGCTTGGTTCCTAGTCGAGCACAGGCCTCAAACTCTGGACACTAATGGGATGGTAGGTGTTCAGCCTTGTCCCCAGACTCCAGGCTCCTGACAAGAGGTCGAAGGCCTCCATTGATCTGCACCTCTCAGTCACGTAGGGCAAGGCCCCTACAGTCCCTCCCAAAGAGAGGTTTGTGTCACCTAGCACAGGTAGAGGGCATGACTACAGGCCTCAGAGCCTCAAAAGATCTCCATATTTAATGAGATACCTAAAGGCCAGAGGGCATAGCCAATTAAGCATTCCTTCCTAGACCTTCCTCCTTACAAATACTATTTAACCAAAGGTCCACCCTAGGGGTAGGGGGAGAGGGGTATAGCTTCATCCACTTTATGCCATGACAATAAACCTTTTAAAACCATTGACTTCCTCACGTCTTGGAGCCCACCATGGAGAACCATAGAGAAGGTCTTCAACTATCGAGCCATTGTCTAATCTCCTGTGGAAGACCTCTCTGTGTTCCCGCCATGAAGGCCTGACAACTCAAGCATGATAGCTGAGTCAGTGATGACCCAGCCAAGTGAGTCCCAGTAACCAAGAGTCTCTACCCCACAGGGTGCTGCTGGAGCTTCTCTCCCTCTTATCCCACTTGACTGTGGGCCAGTCCAGCCTGTATACTCACTTCATGTCGGTCCTTCTGGGGTCCCCAGCAGCATCTGGAAGCCCAAGGACAGAGACCACCGGTCTCCCCATCTAGCCACTTTGGCCCAGAGACCCCCAAACCAGGAGCTCTGCCCCAGCGGGACTTCAGACTGAGACCTCTCCACACCCCGGGCAGAGCCCCGCAGCTTCTCATAGCCCAGTGTCTGCCTGGTGCCACGTGGAGTGAACTCAGTCAAATTCCTCTGCTTCTGCTCCCTAGCCCCGTTTCCAGCCACCTGGAGCAACAGACATGAGGGATCCACAACTCAGGCCAACAGGACCCATGGCCATGTGTGAGCTGCAGCTGCACAGTTCTATCCTAGGTCTCTGAGCTGTCCAGCCTCTCTCTGGCTCCTGGCCTCCCAAGCAATGTCACCATGGGCTTCCTCTCCTGGTGTGAGTCTCAAGTTGGACCAGTTCTATACTGCCTTTATTTCAGCACATCTTGAGGACAGGACAAATAGTAGGTCAAAGGGTTTGTGTCTGGGTTCGTGTCTCAGTCCCTCCACTGGAAGCCTTGCCTGGTCACAGAAGACTGCTGGTTCCCGCTCCATATTGCCCATCACCAAAAGTCTTTGCTACAGTCACTCTCATAGACTACAGGAAGCTTCCATTGCTCTAGGTTTCTACCTCACCCCCAAAATGGTCCTCAATTCCAGTCATCTTCCAGTACTCTCTCCTTCTATCCTTCTTCCATTCTGGACCTGATCCCACCCATTCCTATTCCCATTCCCATCCACCCCAGTCCACCATGAAATCTATTCTAATTCCCCTTCCCAGGGAGATCCATGAATTCTCCCCCAACCCCGGCCCCGAGTCCTTCTTGTTTCTTAGCCTCACTGGGTCTGTATATTATAGCCTGATTATCCTTTACTTTACAGATAATATCCATTTATAAGTGAGTACATACCATGTTTATCTTCAGGGTAATTTTTTTCTAGTTCCATCCATTTGTCTGCAAGTTTTATGATATCATTTTTTTAAACAGCTGAGTAATACTCCATTGTGTAGATGTACCACATTCTTCAGTCAAGGGACCTCTAAGTTGTCTCCAGTTTCTGGATATTACAAATAAAGCTGCTACAAGCATAGTTGGGTTAGTGTCCTTGTGCTGGTTTGACTCTGAGCTCCAGAACATTTCTAAGCCTTCAGAGGAAGACTGGCACTCAACAGGATCAAAATACACTTCTAGATCTCTATTTTGAGCTTCTTGGAATTCAGTCAATCCTTGAAATACTGGGCCATGCTTAGGGCTTTTAGTTCAGATGGTGGCCCTCAAAGCAGGAAACAAAGGGGGACTATGACCCTGGTTCAACCTACTCAGATCTCATGCTAAAAGAAATAAATTACAGAAATGAAACATGAACTATTTTGAGACCTTCTCTAAGGGAGAGCAGAGGTTCAGGTTAATTTTTGATCCAAATTGTTTACAGCCTGTTGATTGTTATTTAAGAGCCCTGGATAGCACTTCTTCCCTAGATACCTCATGCAAAGGTTCAGCACAACCTGCTTCTCTTCTGAAATGGGACACTTGGAGACCTGCACTAAAGTATCTGTTTTTATAAGTTCCTGGCTTCCTTCCTTGGGCACTCATGATATGCTCACCAGACTCAAAGCTACATGGACACACAATTACCTTGTTAAATTGTAGACACATTGTTTAGGTAAACCTAGCTTTTGTCCTCCAGTGACCACCATGAGACTACATGGAAGGATGTCTGTATGAGGCAGTGGGTATTCAGCATGAGCCCTTAGTAAAGTAGCATTATGATGGTAGACATCTCCCCTTCTACAAAGCAAGCTTTACTCTTTATACTTAGGAGTGGACCTCAGACTTCACACCTGCTCAGCAAGAATTCTATCAGTGAGCTATATCACCAGTCTACAAAGTAAGCTCTGAAATGAGAAGGCATCTGCCTTTATTTAGGTTGCAAGAAAGAACAGGTGTATAACTCCTATTCTATCAGACAAAACCCAGCCCCTGGCATAGTTCCAGTATATAAAAAGAAATATGTTTTTGCAATTTTATTGTTTTTTGTTTTTTTCGAGACAGGGTTTCTCTGTGTAGCCCTGGCTGTCATGGAACTCACTTGGTAGACCAGGCTGGCCTCGAACTCAGAAATTCACCTGCCTCTGCCTCCCAGGTGCTGGGATTAAAGGCGTGCGCCACTACCGCCCGGCTGTTTTGCAATTTTAAGCTGAATAACATACTTGGGAAAATATGAGGAAAAAAACCCTAACCCTGAGATTATTGTGAAGGTTATATAAATCATGCTGTCTAAATCAAACACAATAAGCATTGCTGTTCGGTGCTGGAAACACTGGATAGTTCCTACAGTGATATCACACGAATGGATACCCATTCTAGGCCAGATGTTCCCTCCATCTTTAAAAGACAAAACCATTCCTGTGTAGAATTAACATATACTGATTCTTTTAAAGCAGCAATGAGTCAAGACACTAGCCCAACATCAAGCTCAGCTGCCCTTATAGTTTTGATCAGAAGTTTGAAGGAACCTAGGGACAAGTACCAGATGGACAAGTCTAAAGTTCTGGCTGAAGATTGTCCCTCAAGTCTCATCTACAAACATTAGTGATTGTGTGTATTTATAATTTAAAGTCAAAAACTGTAAACAAGGGTGGTTCTGGAGGTCCCATGAAGACACAATTAGGGCTTAGGAACTCTAAAAGAGGCCCATGAAAGACATAAAAGCATTTGAACAAAAGAAAGAGGCCAGCTAAGAACAAGTCAATGGGCAGAAACACATTTTAAGATTTTTATAACCTTAACTGTATATATAGATGGGAGTATGTGCACATGTGTGTGGATATACCAGAGTCTAGAAGAGGGTGTCAAATCCTTTGGAGCTAAAGTTCCAGGCAGTTGTAAGACACCTAATGTGACTGCCAGGAACTGAACTCTTCATGTCTTCTGTAAGAGAAATACATACTTGTAACTGCTGTGTCATCTCTCTAACCCCATGAATGGTGATATTCTTAAAAAATAAAGAAACATGCTTTATTGAAAACACAGTCATTTTCCAAAGTAGAGATTTTCATATTGTAATATAGCCAGATTCATGTGAAAATATTTTAATTTTTTTAGTTCATATTTCTGAGTCTTTCTTTGGGACTGGACTTCAAAATATACACGTTGGGGCACATATGCAGGTGATTCTAATGTAGGCCACTAAAGGCCCATCCTTTGAGAAACACCATTTTCTATGCATTCCCTATGTGCATCAGTCATCCTTCACCAGAGTAGTTCTCCCAGCCTCTTCTACACCACATCATTCAAGATACTACAGTTAGTCCTGTCTTAATGTCATTTTGGCCAGAAAATGTTGGGCAAGTCTTTTATGAAAGTAAAGTAGCACTTTACCATGGGGACAGGAAACAATTGGGCTGAGGACGCAAACAGCTCCAATTATTGCCTTAAGATATCTACCCTACAAAATATGTGATGTAGACTCGAGAGGAATCTTCATCAATATGGCTGCTCTGGCAAGGCATCACATCTAAAGACCTAGGTCTGTGTGATCCAGCTGGAATTCAGACACACCACACACCTTTGATCCCCCTGGCTAGAATACAGATACACTCCCTTAGTAAAAAATTAGTTGGTAGAAGAAAGCAGCCATGCTTGAAAGTGATATCTAATTGAGCGACAAAGTGGTGAATCAAAGAAAGATTTGACAGAACAAGTCAGTGCTCAGATATACCCAACTCTCAGGAGAACAGCACAGAAAAGAGAAGGTATTCAAGAGCAGAATAGGGAGAGAGGTGCAGTCAATTGGGAGGCAGTACAATAAGTATAGTGCAGTAGAGTTTAGTTGTTCAGGAATTCATGTAGTTTAGTGCAGGTCAGCAGAGGCAGTTGAAGCCAGAAAATAAGGAGCCAGAATATTAGAACAAATTGCCAGAGTTAGTTTGAGGACTAGCAGAGCAATTCAGTGAGAAGCTGCAATAAGCCAGATTGACTCAGTTGGTTCGGAGAGGAGTTTGAGGCAGAAGAACTGAGTTGAACCAGCCAGCCAGAGTTCAGAAAGAAATAGAGTGAGCTTATTTAGCAGTAACTCTCCAAGACATTAATTACATTTGATGAATAAAAGTTACATTTACATAGAAAAACTGTCAACACTGCTGTAGTGGGTGAGTTGGCTAAATTATACTATGTGTGTTTAGGACTTCAAGTTCCTTTGCTTGATATTCAGAATGCTACCTAATAGGTTAAATGATGTTTGCCATCTAATGAAATACGTCCCATTTCTGCCTCCCTCCATACTTTGGGCTAGCCGCCAACAGTCCTCTACTTTTCTAACGTGTAGAATCCTCATTATAGGAATTAGTCTCCCTGTCAATCAACAGCCTGCTTTTCCCCTGCCTGGTTCTCATGTAATCTCCTTGCTGCCCAAGGCTGTTGCCCACCAACCAGCCAATCATGCCCACAAGGCCTATCCCACATTTCCTGATCCTGATCCATTCTTATAGTCACTTGACAAACTCCCTGCCCTGACACTTCTGCCATTATTACCTAAGCAGACCTGAATCTGACACAGGTAGCATGGTAATCACCTACAGTACAAAGCCCATTGGGTGAGTCTTACATGAAGACCGAACAAGTCTACTAAGTAACTATAAATAGAGAGTGGTAAGAGTAGGGAAGGAATGCAGGGATGCCTGTGGCATGGACTGAAAAATCTTATTCAGGGGCAGAGACACTGAGATGAGCTAGACTAAGTAGTTTTAAATGAGAAGATAAAAATGTCTGATGAGTTCTTACTTTCTCATTAATTACTTCACTAGCCTTATAAAAATCAGCACTGAGAAAGAATGCTTTGAACCAAAAAGAACACTTTTATCTAAAGAAACTCTACAGTGTCCCAGACTGCCTGATGGTCTTGTGGCTCTAATTAAATCAGCTTAATGGGGAAGAGTATGTCCCTGGAGGTCATCAGGTTATAACTCTGAGATTTTTCCTAAATGCCTTTCATTATCTCCTCCTTGTGCCCTCATGTTCTGGTGTGTTTTTCTGGCCAAACATGCTAACCTTACTGAGGATTAACTTTGGGATTTCTGCATACTGAAAATAGATCCTCAGATATTAGATCACTGACTTCAGAGACCACAGGAATTCTTCTTCCTACTGTTGTTATAATCTGTCTCCTTTTCTCTATTCAAAATTTTATCTTAACAGCCATAACTAGAAAAAGATTCTGTCTCATCCTTTCTTGCATGAATGGAAAGAAAGTAGCTGAGAGAGAGACCGACTCCACTAGCTGTTTAAACTGCTGACTAAAGTCAATCAGAAGCAAGAGGTTGGAAGGCTTTCTTTCCTCAAGGAGTTCTTCATGTCCTTGAAAACATGAATACCCCTCATGACACCCCATCCCCTGCTGGTCTAGACACAAGTATAAGATACAGACTGCATGGGTCTGAAGAGACAGATCTTTGCAAAACCACATTTCCCAAAACCTAACTATGTGGGACAAAGAATTCACAGAAAGCCCCAGTTATCCTAAAATAAAGACTTTTCTGTCTCCCAGCACCACAAGGTTCATATGTTGCCTTTTATGTTTCCTGTCAAATGTTGTCATGTGTGCACATGACTCTAAAGGTTGTTGTTATTCTAGAACACCAACTGTATGAGTGGAATGTCCTGATTATCAATCAGAATCCTTCTTGCAGAAGATAAATAGGTATTTACATTCACTTAAGTGCAAAGGAGACCACAGTGGTGCATGTAATACAACCGAAGAACACAGATTGATGTTGGTTCTTAGATCAGTGGGGTTGGAGAACACTAGGGCTCTCTTCCATCTCCCCACTTCCCTCCTCTGTCTTTCTCCTTAGCTCCTGTCTATATGTTGGGATTCTCCCCTCAGACAATGGTTGCATATAGCTGTGAGGTCACACACTGAGGGTTCACAGCCTAATTAGGAGAGCATGCTTCCTGTTAAGCATGAGGTTAGCAAGGGAGAAGGCAAATGTTCAAAAGAGAGGGAAGAGGGAGCAACAGGCTTAGTGTGATTTCAAGCATGGACATGGGCAATGAAAACCAGTTTGGGGAAGGAAGTGGGGTGCTGATGACAGAACTGGGTGAGGAGGAGAAGGAGGAGGAAGAGAAGGAGGAAGAGGAGGAAGAGGAGAAAATTAACTCAGATACAGCCTTGTGTCGGAAAAATCAGCTGAGATTAAAAGAACGATTAACTTGGGTTTCCCAAAGCAGCACACACAGAATGGAAGTTTTCAATGTGAAGAGCTGAAAATACCGTCATCTCTTTTCCTTAATGAATCTATCAACCACTGAACACTTAAAATTATTTCTGTGGCTCTTCATCCAAGTCTAAGTCTAATTAATTAATGAACTCTAAAAAATTTTTATGTGCACACATAGACACATACACACAAATAATTAAAGAAAAAGAAACTATGGATTTGGGAGGAAATGGGGGCACAAGGGAAGAGGAGGGGAAGACAGGGGTGGCATAGATGTAAGGCTTATGTGTGAAGTTCTCAAAACATAATTTTTACAAAAGATTGTGGCTCTCTTCTTCATATTTGTATCAGGAATTGCTGCTCTAAAGTGAATTTGTTGCCTGTAATTATTTGATCTCAAGCTTTTTCTGTAAAAGCACTTGTCGGAGATTGATCCACACTTTTTTCTCAGCTAGGACATTAGCAAAGGGGAAAATCAATTCCTAGCATCTGTCGTACTCGTGAAGCCCCTGCTCTTAAGAAGCCCTTTGGGAAATCAGAGTCTAGTCTCTAAAACCTGCTTGGAAAAGTGAGGGAACCTGCACAATTTGTGTGTTAAGTGAACAGTAAGTGCCTTAGCCAGAGACCCTGGTTCATGCCTATCATTCCAACTATGAGAAGGGTGGGCTTAAGATAAAAGTATATACAGTCTGGGCTACACAGGAAGACCTAGCTGAGAATGTAGCTTCATGGTAGAACACTGCAAACTACCATATCTGAAGCCTTGGGTTCAACAGTACCAAGTAAGCAAAGAGAAAAAACCTTTACAGGCCTTTGTTTAAATGACTGAATTTAACATATACATACTTAGACAAGGTTCTTTAAATGAAAGTTATTTTATTTGATTGCCTGTCTTTTTATCCTAGAATGACTACACAATGAACACTCAACATTTTAGAGGCATAAACTGGAGATGAGAGTGACAGACCAAAGATGAGGTACTCAATGTTCACCATGAAGACTCTGAAAGAACTTCATGGGGAGTTCACGAGAGTCTAGATGAACCTGTGATGTCTGTTTTGTGTGGGTAAAAACATCTTTGTTCTTAATTGGAAAATTACTCAAACCATGAACCCCATTTCCTATATCTATAAAAATAAAAACTTCTAAGCTAAGTAATTTCTGAGACCCTCAAGTCAAATACCTTAGGGCCTATCATTCTAGCCTCCTATATTTAAGGTCTTCAAAAACAAAAAATAAATCAATTCTGTTACTGCTAAACATCAAAGGTAAAAGATTCTTGTCAAAATCATGACATCATGTATTTGTTTCTGACTTCATTAGAAAACATATTTAAAATATTTTAAAGTAATATCAACTGATTTCATCTTTTTATAACAAATTTATACCGGTGGGTCTCAACCTTCCTAATGCTGTGACCTTTTAATACAGTTTCTAATGTGGTGTTCTCCAATTATAAAATTATGCCTTTGTTACTTTATAACTGCAATTTTGCTACTGTTATAAATCATAATGTAAATATCTGATATGCAGGATATCTGTTATAGGACTCCTGTGAAAGGGTTAGAAGACGTCACAACCCACAGGTTAAGAACACCTGAACTATAGTGATGATTTGGTGATACTGAAGGCAAGGAGATGACAGGGACTGGATGATGAGAAGATGAAAGATGTCTCTGTCTTCTCAGAGAGATAATGAGTGTTAAGTTCTACAAATTTACCAAACACTCAGCAATCTCTTAGTAGGTCATTTTGTTAGTTACCAACTTCAGTTCTATCTGTAGGGGCACACAAATTTCCTAAAATTAACAGATTAACTTTTGCACCTCAGAATACAGCTTAAACAAGTTAGCCCTAATATTTTTCCCCATTTAAAAAGAAGCCCAAGATATAGTTCTATGTATGGAAAGTTTCCATCATAAAATGAATTTCCCAGAAAATGTCCTTTGTGACGGCAGCTTGTCAAAACAGTGCCTATCCATGCTCCCACAAAAAAAAAAAAAAAAAAGTCTAAGAAAATAAGATTTTACAGAATCTGGCAAACAAGGAAACAAGATTCCCATGGGTTTCTGCTGACAACCCTCTAGTAATACTACTTGAGGCTCCATCATGCTTACCTCAGCATTTACACAGACTAAATATAATACAGGTGACACCAATTACCAACCACTTGAATGCCTAGAAAAACAAGCTACAGAATTCCACTGACAAATGTAGAACCAGAGAAGATGTCACAGATGGATAGCCCAAATCACTTGCCTAGACCCAACTGAAGCAGGTGCAGGCATGTACATGTGGCACTGTCTTCAAACCCTCTTCACCCTGATGCCTATGTTCCTCCACGCAGCCTCCTCACCTCCACTGCCTTCCTGAAGGCTTGGCACATCTCAAGGACCCAGATGTTGATCCCTGGGAGTCAGGTGAATGTAAGAGCAGCTGTCAGTGGGAGTCTGCCTACACTTGAAGATACTCAAGCATCCAAGGGGCAGCTTGGTGAGAGGTGTCATCTCCAGGGCAGGCAGAGTGTCTTCAACCATTAGTGGACTCTTTCTAGGACCTTCTCAGCTCTGAGACAGGTTGCTCATGAGAATGAGTGAGAGCAGTCTCCCAGAGCCATTTCCTTCCAAAACCCAGAGCACCTTAGCAAGACCAAAACCCTCGCTTTTAAGGTTTTCCAACAGTGATGATCCTCAGCTGGCCCATATGACAATAATAATAGAAAAATAGAATTTCTACATTGTGTTAATGAGCACATAATTTAGTTCAGTACCCCAAAAGGACAGGACACATGTATAAATTTTTCCAAAGTAATCCCACCTTAAAAAATTATTCTTCAGGCCTGAAACAAAAAATGATTAAGGTCTTGTGTAAAGGAGGATTAGCCCAATTATTATTTATGTGACCACCTACTTGGAAGAATTTCAATGGATAAATACATCAGTTATGCCAAATTAACAACACTAAAGATTATTAAGCATAAAAATGAGCAATATTTAGAATCACAGGAAAATATTTATAGTTCAACTGAAAACAAATTCAGCAAACACACCTCAAACCTCTGTTCTTTCTCACATGTGTAACACACACATGCACAAGGTCAAGGGAAGAACAGATGGGAAATATTATCTGTGGCTTCCTTTTCATAATGGAATTAGTGATTTAGTATCTTCTTGCTTTAGTTCAGTCCTTTCCTGCATGGTTTAAATGAGCATATTAGTCCCTGTTTGTCACCATGAAAAAAGAATATCTGAGATAGCTAACTTCAAAGAGCAAACACTGGTTTATGGTCATGGTTTCCAAGGACTCAGTCATGGTCATCCAGCTCCAACACAGTGAGCATATGGCGAGGCAGCACTTGATGGTGGAAGGTCTGTGATGGAAGAGGCTATTTGCTTCATGGTAGCCAGAAGAAGAGAGCCTAGAAAACCCCAAGGGAGGAAAATAACCTTCAAGTTAACATCTGCAACAACCAACTTTCTCCAGGATGATCCCACTTTCCACAATCTCTAACACCTTCCAGTTGTCAATTTATGAGTCTGTCGGTAAACTAATACATTGATTAAGTCATAGCCCTAATGAACAAGTCACCTCTCAATGACTGGCTCTACCTACCATCTGAGGACAAAGCCTCCTTCAACACATGAGCCTTTGGGGAAATACTTCCTATCCAAACCATAATGATTAAAAGCTGG
>JANHMN010000007.1:83050564-83100342 GCA_030674055.1 Rhabdomys pumilio
CCTTTGGGGAAATACTTCCTATCCAAACCATAATGATTAAAAGCTGGCACATTGTGTGTGTGTGTGTGTGTGTGTGTGTGTGTGTGTGTGTGTGTGTAATTAAATATATGTTGAATTCTAAAATAATTTTAAAAATAAATAGAGAACATGATAGAATGCCAAAAGTGAGAGCCCAAACTTTATGCTTCCTCAACTAATTTTGAGTGTTGAAAACATGGAATGGGATATCACCCTGAATAGAGGGGCAACCCAGAGGGTGGGGCAAAGAGAAGACAGTTCTTCAGTCCTCAGCAAGCATGGACTCAGACTCAACACTACACTGCTTCCATTACCACCACTTCCTACCAGAACTCTACCAAGGCCTCTGTGCATCAACTCTGTGGCCTCAGCACCTGAGGTCCCACAGACTCCATGAATCTTGACAAGTGGTGTGGCTAGAGCATCAGCCATTGCTGTGGGTTGTTCCATGAATGTTAACACAACAGGCCTTTGATAACACAACAGTAACATACACAAACCTGCCGTTCAGAGTGCAGAGTGCAGGTAACAGGCTCGTCTAACCCAGGATCCCTTTACTGGGAACCAGAAATGAGTTTTCCATTTGCCAGCAAACACTACCAACTATGTCTGTGCTCTTGACTAAGTCCCAAACACAAAGAGGAGTGTCTAGAAGCTAAGACAACATTAAAGGGTTCAAGTCCATGTGAAAAGAGGATGTCTAAGCTGGTGTCCTGTCCAGCAGGGCATTAAACAGGGTCGGGGAGATCACCTAAGAGAGAATGGGGGAAAAACTGGCAAACACAAAGGAATACGGCTTGTTTATAGGCTGATCAAACCATTGATTTTACTTTTTTCACACAGGGGTTATATGCACATAGAGGAAGGATGTGGGGAAGGGGATGACACAGGAGTGTAGGTGTTCAGGGGGAGTACAGATATCTTCCAGAACAGGATATCAGCTGGGTGAAGGTTCAGGGGACAGGTCACTGTGACTCCACCTATGATTCACTTGTCCTTATCTAAGTCGGTACTATCCACCAAGGCTGCCTATCCACAAGACCTATGACTATTTGTTCTCATCCAGGCTGGTAAATTTCCACCAAAGCTCCCTGTTTACAATATCTTATAGCTATCTGTTTCAGTGTTTTTCTACAGAGACCAAGTGTTAGCAGGCATGTATGTCAGGCCTATTGCTGATTTTTAGGCCTATGGCTGATTTTAGGCCTTCAGTGTATAAGCAGGGCTGTCTGTGGGGAATAAAATACTCGTGCAGGACGGGAGAGAGTCTGGTGGCGGGTCCCACGAGGGCCTGTAGCGGGGTTCCACCGCTCTTCTCAAACCAGCAGAAGGGTCCCACATGCATGCAGCCGCTGCAGGCTGGCGGCTGCAGTTCAAGGCTCTAGAGTTCCAAAGGCTGGCAATCTGGCAGCAGTGCAGGCCCAAGCAACACGTGGAGTCTGGTTTTCCAAAGCTTTTATTGTTCATGGTATGGTGAATGGGTGTAGATGGTATGTGCTTTCCCCCAAAAGTCAAGGGTTCTGGCTTTTTTTTATAGGGAAAGGAAAAAGGGGCGGGAATAACTTAATTAGCTATGCCCCTGGCCTTTAGATAACTCATTAGTATTTAAATCTCTGGAGGTGGAAACCTCTACCTGTATATGGGTTGATTGAAGGGCGCAGGTTAAATGGAGTTACTCATCCAAGGCCCAACAGCTGTCCCTGACAAGCCAGATGCTAAAGATTCATGTCATGTCCAGGTTTGTTGAGGCAGGATCACATGTAGCCTAGGCTGGCTTTGAATTTGTGTTGTCCAAGATGATCTTGAACTTCTGATCCTCTTACCTCTACCTTCTTTTTATTATTATTATTTATTTTTTATTTTATGTACATTGATGTTTTGCCTGCACATATGTCTATGTGACAATGTTGGATCCCCTGGAACTAGAGTCACAGACAGTGGTGAGCTGCCATGTGGGTGCTGGGAGTTGAACCTAGGTCCTCTGGAAGAGCATTCAGTGCTTTTAACTGCTGACTCATCTCTCCAGCCCATACCTCTACCTTCTTATGTTGGAATTACAGGCATGTGCTACCACATCAGGTTTGATGCAATGCTGGGCTCAAACCCAAAATTCATACATGCTAGATAAGCACTCTATCAACCAAGCTACATCCTTAGTCCCAGCGTTCTATACTTTTCATGAATATAAATAACTCCACACAGTAGAAAACATAAACTGAACAGATGAACCACAGATCTGCTACTACTTTATTTTCCTGTTGCAATGCCTTTGAAAGTTTTTCCTGGCAAGTGTTTCAAATACAACCTTCTAAAGTCTCAACAGAGGGGGCACAGACACAAATAAGGAGTGAAAAAGGCATTTAAAAGAAGATCTCTCCATGCAGGTGCTGGATGTAGGTCCCCTATACATTTGTAGCAGATGTGCAGCTTGGTCTTCATGTGGGTCTCCTAACAGTGGAGTGAAGGCTGTCTCTATTCCCTGCAATTGTATCCCTTTCTCTTACCTAGACTGCCTGGTAGGGCCTCAGTAGGAGAGGATGTGCCTAGTCCTGCTGAGACTAGATTTCCCACAGTGGGGTGGTACCCAAGGGGGGCTTCTCCTTCTAGGAGGAGAAGGGGATAATGGTGGGAAGGATTTGTAAGGGTGGGAGGGGGGCTGTGTTCAGGGCGTAAAGTGAATAAATAAATTATTGAAAAAATAAAAAATAAAAGGAGAGCAACCAAAGTTGTACAGTCTGAAGAGCTGAATACCTTTTTTCTTCAAACACCTATTTTTTATTTGTATTTGTGCTTCTGTGTGTGTGTGTATATGAACATGTGTGCTTATGATAGACAAGCAACATCAGACCCCTGGAGCTGGAGTTACAGGTGGTTGTGAGTCTCCTGGCATGGGTGCTGGGAGCCAAACATAAACACACTCAAGAGCTGAACCATCTCTTCACCACAAGAAGAGTTGGGGTGCCCACTCTTCATTCTCCCACACCCCCTTCTATCAACATGAAGCAAGCCTTTCCCCTGGGCTGCAGTTTTCTCTTTTTCCCCAGATGACTATTTCCTCAGCGTGGACAGGTTTAGCTATTTGATGTTAACACTTCAGTGTGCTCCAAGCTTGTGTATGGGACAAGGCTTCTTAAAGTGTTGCCAGCAATGTGGAGACAGCAACTGTGGGCTCCAGGGAACTCTTGATAGAAGCATAAAATGGGAGCAACTATTTTAGGGTTGCAGACATCAGCCCACACCATAGTGCTAACTATGTGCTGAATGAAGTTTTGAGTGTGCACTTGAAGGGAAAGAAGACATGTCATAAGTCAACTGCCGCTTCCTCTGCAGGTTATGGGGATCCCAGAGAGACTGCATATGTGAGATAATCTCCCACTTGGCTGTAACAGAAACCCCAAATGCACAACTCCTGTGTTGTTGAGTTTCCATTAAGCGCTGGTGTTGAGGAATGATGGCCAATAGTGATAGATTATTGACCTATTGTCATTAATCAAAGCATCAAATCCTGATTAAACTGAATGGGGCTTCTGCTTTGGTCATATGAAAGAGAAGCCTGTTAGCTAAGAAATCTTTTCTCTTAGCATGAAGCTTTTGTTCTGATATATTTTCAGAGCTTCTAGGCAATAAAGTTTAGGCAATATCTCTATTGTCACCTTCTGTAACCACTGCAACTTCAGGCTCAGAGTGGTTTAAGGATCCCTAATTCTAAGCTAGGGATGTAGCAAAATTGGTAGAGTGCCTGTCCAGCATGCAGAAAGCCTTGGATTCCCCTCACGCCACCACATAAGCTGAGGTGGCTGCACACACCTGTAATCCCAGCACATAGTTGGTAGAGAGAAGAGGATCAGAAGTTCAAGGTCATCCTCTTGAGCTTAGGCAAGTTTGGGGCTAGTCCAAGCTTCATGAAAAAGAAAGAGTAATTCTTAATTTCTTTTTTTTTTAATTTTTATTGGATATTTTATTTACATTTCAAATGTAATCCCCTCCCCCCTCCACCCAGGAACCCCCTATCCCATCCCCCCTTCTCCTGCTTCTATGAGGATATGCCTCCACCCACCCTTCCCCTCCCACCTCCCCACTCACGATTTCCCCCACACTGAGGCGTCCAGCCTTCACTGGACCAAGGACTTCCTCACCCACCTATGCCTGACACTGTCATCCTCCCCTACATATACAGCTGGAGCCATGGGTCTCTTCCTATGTGCTCCCAGACTGGTAGTTTAGACCCTGCGAGTTCTGGTTGGTTGGTATTGTTGCTCTCCTCATGGGGCCACAAATCCTTTCAGCTCCTTCAGTCTTCTCTCTCACTCCTTTATTGAGAACCCCATGATCAGCTCAATGATTAACTGTGATCATCCGCCTCTGAATATATCAGGCTCTTACAGACCTCTAAGGAGACAGCTATATCAGGGTACTGTCAGCATGCACTTCTTAGCATCCACATCTGTGTCTAGCTTTGGTGAACACACAAGAGATGGATATTCAGGTAAATCAGTCTCTGGATGGCCCCTCCTTCAGGTTCTGTCCCATGCTTTGTCTGCATATTTGCTCTCATGAATATTTTGTTACCCCTTCCAAGAAGGGTCAAGGCACCCACACTTTGATCTTTCTTGTTCATGAGATTCATGTGGTGACCCGACCTGCAGGTCTTGTAATTGGGGGGGGGGGCAAGGAAGACCCAAACCTGAAAAAGAAGAACGGGCGAGAGAGGGAAAGGACTCAAGGAAGCAGTTGCTTGAAGCTGGGTATTTGGGCACGAGGCACCTTTTTATAATATGCTCTACAAGGGGAGAGGGTAAGAGAGACCAGGTGGTGGGAAAGTATAGTGGGAAAGTACAGAATCTTCTCAGCCTGTGCCCTGAAACAATTGGTGATCTAACTCCTTTTCTCAAAAGGCACGGTACACTGCTTTGAATCTACCTGCAGCTGCCAGGCATGATCTTGTGGTTGCCAAGCTGCAGGGGACGTTGTGCAGGTGGGGAGAGGTTGTAGGTGGGGAGAGATAGGGGCTGAGGGTGAGGGGCGAGGGTCCTGGCTTCTGACAATGTAGTCTGTGAGTTTTATCTTGGATATTGCAAGCTTTTGGGCTAATATCCAATTATCAGTGCATGCATACCATGTGTGTTCTTTTGTGATTGGGTTGCCTCACTCAGGATGATATTTTCTAGTTCTATCCATTTACCTAAGAATTTCTTGAATTCATTGTTTTTAATAGCTGAGTAATATTCATTCCATTGTGTAAATGTACCACATTTTCTGTATCCATTTTTCTGTTGAAGGACATCTGGGTTCTTTCCAGCTTCTGGCTATTATAAACAAGGCTGCTATGAACATAGTGGAGCATATGTCCTTGTTTTATATTGGAGCATCTTCTGGGTATATGCCCAGGAGTGGTATAGCTGGGTCCTCAGGTAGAAAGAGATGAACATACAAGAAGTCTACAGAACTCCAAATAGACTAGACCAGAAAAGAAAATTTTCCTGTCACATAATAATCAAAACATCAAAAGAACAAAACAAAGAAAAAATACTAAAAACAGTAAGGGAAAAAGGTAAAGTAATATATAAAGGCAGACCTATAAGAATTACACCAGACTTCTCACCAGAAACTATAAAAGCCAGAAGATCCTGGACAGATACCATACAGACCCTAAGAGAACACAAATGAGAGCTAAGACTACTATACCCAACAAAACTCTCGATTACCGTAGATGGAGAAACCAAGATATTCCATGACAAATGGTAAATTCCATGGTAAATTCCAATACCAAATTTACATAGTATCTTCCCGCAAATCCAGCACTTCAAGGGATAATTGATGGAAAACTCCAACACAAGGAGGAAAACTACAACCTAGAAAAAGCAAGAAAGTTATCTTCCAACATCCCTAAAAGAAGATAGCTACACAAACATAATTCCACCTCTGATAACAAAAATAACAGGAAGCAACAATCATTTTTCCCTAATTTCTATATAACAAATAAGAGCTTTGTACCTCTGAAATCTCAGAAGGCTGATAGGACATTGGAGACAAGGGAGGCTGGAAATGTCTCTCAAGGGCAAACAATAGAAAATGAAGACAAAAAAAAAGTCTATGAAAGAAAATGCCAAAAGCTTGGCATATATCATGTCAGACACTATTCTAAGATAGTGTTTCATTCTAAGAATGTGTTTCACCTTGAATTTTAGTAAATTCATTTTGAAACTTATGCAACCAAGGGAAAACAGATGAAAGAAATAGGACTCCTCCCTATCCTGCCCCACATTTTAAGGTAATCAATAACAATTCAATATGTCTTCTTGGACTAATATTCGTGTGTATGTGTGTGTGTGCGCACACACACTTTTCTTTTTTAACTAAAATAGAATCATTCCCTGTTACCCAGTGTCTCTTCTGTCTCTTCATGGTGTATTTTGTGTATTTCAAGTTAGACCATACTTTTCCAATTCATTCATACATACACTCATGTGCTAGGAAAGGGGAGGAACTTTTGTTAATTTTGGTTTGATTTTTATCATGCCAATGGTTGGAGATTTTTTAACATCTATGTTTAAAAGGGAGAATCATACACTCTCTGAGAGCAAGAATTTCTGTATATAAAATGTTTCCCATAGCACCTTCTCTTGCCCTGACTATATTTGATGATAAATGTATAGAAAGAGATCCCACACTGCAGCTGTGTTTTGTCAGGCCTTTACATGTCTGATATGTAAATCCAGCTGTTACAATGTCATAATCAATAAGCTCATGACCTGATTGCCTTCATGAAAATTGCCTGTCATTGGCCAATAGTCATCAATATTCATCACAATGGCCCTCCTTTAACAACTCCATCTGCTTTATATAATTCAAATTAAATTTCAGTTGGTTTGCTAATAACATTGTTATTTTGACATTTTCATCAGTGCTCTGGGATTTCCTTGCACATGTCTTAATTTTTTCTACAAGATGTGAGGTGTAAGTTACATAAAAGGTTGGCCCTTCTTACAGTGTCGAATGTGATACATTTTGCAAACTACTAAGATACAGATTATTTTCTTCACCTTAAGTACTCTCCATGTACAGTCTCTCTCCTCATCCCAAGTCCTTGTGCATGGTTGGTCTTGATGCTTAACCATGAGTGGAAAAAAAAAAAAAACAAAAAAAAACAAAACACGCTCTGCTCTGTAACCCCCACCTCTCCCCACAGGGCACTTCCATTATTACTTCTCTGGCCAATGCTACCAAAGTCTGCCCACATTCCCAGAACATTCCAAGACTGTAGGGCAAGTGACTTCTTATGGTGCAAACTGAGCTAAAGGAGGAGGAAGAAGAACTAAACTCCTAAAAGAAATTTATCTTCAACTCTGGCCTTACCTACCAGTTTTTCTCAGACGTGGGTACTTAGAGGCCTCAGCATGGCTGTGACTCCTTTTCCTACCCTTTGATATAAAAGAACTCAACCTTTCTCCCTGATGGAATATTATTCCCAATCTTTGCATGCCAATTCTTGGCATTTCCAATTACTCCCTGAAGGAAGCTTGAGTGTCCAAAAAGTGACTAGAGATGGCACTGAACCCCAGCGTCACAGGTGGGACTGGAATTACATCTGACAATTAGCTCAAACTTGGCAGTGTTCCATCTACAGCTCTGGGCAGGCATTACCTCAAGGGAACAGTAAAAGATCCATCAGCATCTAATGTTGAAATAAATGCATAAGAATCTACCCAAACATACTTGTTTTAATCTATAAAATTTTAGATATTAAAACATATAAAGAATATTATTCTTATGTTTTGCCATCTAGTTCAAAAAGTAAAACACAGTTACCCATGTGAGGCTCCTTAAATGTTCCTCCCTGACTCCCCCTGCTCACCCATAGTCTTAAAAAGTAGCCACTCTTAGAACTGGATGTCCATCACACAACAAACACATAAGCAGAACACAGTGCAGAATCCTATGCTACACAGAACTTATTTACCTAAACCTGGTGGCACTTAACTGTAATCCTTGTACTCCAGAGGCTGAGCCAGGAGGATCACACATTCAAGGCAAGCCTGGGCTACAGAGTGAGTTCTAGGCAAGCCTAGAATAATGTCAGAAAATGAAGAGTAAACTGAGGGCTCAGAATATAGTTGCATGAGTCTGAGAGCTTTGCTAGCATGCAAAAAAAGCTTTGGTTCAACCCCCAATCCCAGTATCGGGGGAGGGTGAGAGAGGTGTGGGGGAGGAGGCATAGAGGAACTACAACTTTCTAACAGTCTATACTCATCATATGCTGCTGTGTGTTGTATGCAGCTTGATTTCTCTTGTCTGAGTCTCACATGCCAACCTTGCCCATGCTCTACAGCTCACTCTCCCATGCAGTCCAATCATTTATCCACAGTCCAACCAGGTTTCCATTACACATACAATTTCTGTGAATACTGTCTTCAGTGTCCCCATGAGTCTAAAATGTGTATCTAAAACTGGTTTGTTCCATCAGAGAAATGGTTCAACATTTCTAAAGACATCCAGGCTGCACACAGAACAGAGTGTGACAATTTAGATTTGTACCAAGACTGCAGGAGAGCCCTCAGTATTCTCCACTCCCACTAACATTTGCCATCCCAGTGACTAGGAAATGGCATGAGGATGTAGTTTTATTTTAAACTCATTGTTGACAACTGAGCACAAGGTTTTATGTAGCCTAAGAGAAACTCCTGATCGTCCTGCCTCCACCTCCCAAGAACTAGGGTTGCAGGCATATCCTCTACCACGCCTAGCTATTTTGAGTTTTTTTGTTTTTTAAGATTGTTACCTGTGTGTGCATGCATGTGTGTATGCATGTATGTGCATGCATGCCTCATAGATATAAGTGTCCACAGAGGCCAGACAAGAACATCTTATCCCCTGAAGCTGGAGTTGCAGGCAGCTATGAGACATTGGAACTGGGAGCTGAACTCAGGACCTCTGCACAAGCAGGAAGCACTCTTGTCTACTGAGTCATCTCTCTAGTCCTATTTTAAATTCTTCTGAGCAAAAGGCACACAATTGAAGGATAAAATTAAGCACTGAAATACTCCTGAATGACAAAATTGAGGTCTAAACTCAACTACAAAGAAACAAAGGACAGAAGTGTTTTTAAGCCCTGGGGTGAGCTAGCTGCAAGTTCTGGGAATGTCAGGTGTCAGATACGAAGCTACCCAAGTGTGTGCCATCCTAGGTGACCGGGTCACTGGGCTTGCTAACTGGTGCCCATTGAAGTTGGGTGCCTACTCTCCGACAAAGACTGGGTGGGCTCCAGGGTACTACGGGCCTTGAGGTTCACATTTCAAAGGGATGACTACTAGGTCCTTAAGAAAGTGTTTTTTAGACTGTAGAACTTACAAGAAGCTTTTAAAAGGCTTATATCTCAAAAGGACAAAGGCAGAATTTAGACTTAGATGTTTTCTAAAATAAATGCCCTAAGGGACAGGAGATTCGAGCTGAGAATGAGGAAGAGGGTTACTCAGGTTCAGTCAGGGACTGGGGAGAGAGCTCAGCCAGCAAAGCATAAGCATCCAGGCCTGTGTTCAACACCCCAGAAGCCACAGTAAAAAAAAAAAAAAGCACTCCTCAAGGAAATTTCTTTTAGCAATAAATGGAGACTACAGAAAACCACAACCAATCAAACTGCAGAATTTTGGTGTTTGGCAAGTTTTGGGTTACTGGTAAGTAAATACGTGTATAAAACACTTCCCACACCTGAGTCTCAGGGTACACTCTGAAGGAGGAGACAGAAAGAGTGTTAAGAGCCAGATGATCAGGGAGTTTGCTGTGAGACTGTCTCCTAGTAATGTCAGTAGTCACACCCATAAAGTCTTACCAACATGAAGGCCTAAATGTAAGCTGAGCAAGGGCGACACCAATGAATGTGTCATACTGCATGAGGAAAAGCCCATGAGGCCTCAACCCTACATGAAGAACTATGGGCAACTGAGGATAGTTGGAAACAGGAGAGAGAGTTTTCCCCAGGGAAGAACACAGTCAGATGGTCAGCCCTGAAAACATACATCTGGGTAACATTATATGGACTGAACAAGTTATATTCAAAAATATATATGTTGTGTATATAAAAAATATATACACACATATATATCATATACAAAAACACACAAATACACATGGATGCAGTGATAATCAGTAAAACAAAAAAGGAGGTTATAACGTTGAAAGAAAGCAGGGAGCATATATGAGAGAATTTGGAGGGAGGAAAGGGAAGGGAGAAATACATGCATATACATATATGCACACACACACACACACACACACACACACACACACACGCAGTGGGGGAAGCCAAGCACTATAGTGTGCATTTACAATCCCAGAAAATGGGATCCCCGGGGCTCACTGGCCAGGCAGACTGTCCAAATCATTCAGCTCCAGGATTAGTGTGAAAGCCTGCCTCAAAGTATAATGAAGTAACGAACAGTTGAGAAAGACACCTAAGAATGACATTTGGTACTTGGCACCATTCTTTTATCTGTTACATGCATTATGTGTAAGTCTCTTCTCTTTCAATTACCAATATGAAATAGTTCTATATCAAAGGCAGTTTTCAACGTTAATGTAACCATGGTCATCCAGTATTTGTCCCCTCTAAATTACACATTTTGTGTTAAGAGATTTTCTGCTCTAAATTCATGATTGTGGCCTTCTATTTTATTCCAACCTCTATTTCCAAACTGAGCATTTTAGGATGACCCCTGTGCCTGGTAGGTTTGCCTCTGAAAAAAATCATCACTGTACATTAGGCTCCATGTGTATTTCATGTGTACATCAGACTCCAACTCTGTTCACACTCATCCACTTGTCTGTACCTATGCCAACATCACACTGTCATACAATAACATTAACATAGTATGGGTGTTTAGCCTGTGTGTACATCTACATGTATGGGACGCGTCCTGTACCAGAAGAAGCCAGAAGAGGGCATCAGATTCCCCTGAAACTGGAGTTACTAACGGTTCTGAGCTGCCATGTAGGTACTAGGAACAGAACTCAGATCCTCTGGAAGAGAATTCAGTGTTCTTAACCACTGAGCCATCTCTTAAGGCTCAAGTCTTGACATTTAATAGGTCAATCATCTTAATTTGTTTTCAAAAAGGGTCTTGGCTTCAACTGTTTTTTTTAGATGAATGTGTAGTGATTATGCTTCAAATATCCCAAGGAAGGAAGATGCCAGCGTTTGTTTAACCACTCAGAAAGTGTGAGTCTATCAAAAATTATTTGAAGAGAAAACAGTATATAATGTGTACAAGAAGAGAATGCAGCAGGGGTTCACAAAAGAAAACAGATGCCAAGAACCACAGGGACCATCTCCTCTGCATCACCACTTTGGAAAGCCCAGCCCAGCAGTGAACTATCTCCACCCCACACCTAATTGTAGACACTGGAGATATGGCAGCAAAGCAATGCAATTTATTACCCCAGAAATCCCAGGATAGCAAACATGATGACCCAGAAAGGGAAATCACTTATAACCCTGAATGCATGTCCCTTTCTCTTTTTTCTCATTGGCTGAATAACTAGGAGGGTACAAGCTCACACATCTGAGTCTTAGTGTTCCTTCTGCCACTGACAGCTATCAATTTCTTAACAAAAACTCCATGTGGGTTCATCTGTTTTACTTCCTGCTTTACTCAACTTTATAGGGGCATGACCTTGTCACAGAGTTAGGTCCCAAGACAAATTTCGCTGGTAGTAATATTGTACTCTACACTTTTAATTTTGGTGAGGCTTAGACTAGCAGATGAAAGCAGGGATCCAGCATTTGCTGTTCATCTGTAAGTTGACCTAAGCTGGCTCAAGGCACTTTTGTTTCTAAAATGCACCTTTGCTCCTCTTATATCTTCATTTTGTAAGCCACACCCTGCAGAACAAAGCTAAGCCCCACTCCACCTCCACTCTTAAGGACAGTTGGCCTGACTTCTCTATATTCTAATACACATCTATGGAAAACCAGAAACTTGGCTTGACACAAGTAACCTGGATCTCATTCCAACCAGCAACTACAGAGGAGTTTGAGCCAGAGACATTATTCCATGTCATGATTGCTTCCTGGAATGCACTGTCTTAGCAATCTTAATTTGGGAAGTTTTGAACTTGCCTTTCCAAATGACTATTCTGCAGATGAAATATGCTGGGATTCCCCATTTCTTCATCTTCAACAACATTTCACTATTCCAGACTTGCTACTAACAAATAAAAGCACACAGCAGAAATCAACTAATAAATGACATATTCTTGTAGAACTGGCTTCTGAGAGTCTTGTCTTCGGTATACAGAAGTCTAGCAGCAGGAACTGTGATGAATAAGTAATACTTTGTGCACTCCACTTTCAGAAACAGCAACTTCAGCTTCTGCTACTCAGCAGTGAGCTTTCTTTAAGTGAGCACATAATCCAAATTCAAACAGATCACTGTGCCATGTGTTTTGACAGCCCTCTGGCTTTCATAAATTAGTATCTCTTCTCCTAATTTGGGTTTTCCTTTTCTGCACACATTTGTAGTCTTCAAAATTGTCTGTGTCCAGGCATGGCAGCTTCGATAGTTGTATATGCTTGATCCATGGAGTGGTACTATTAGGAGATGTGGCCTTGTTGGAGTATGTGTGTGGGATTAAGACCCTCACCCTGGCTGCCTGGAAGTCAGTCTTCCACTACCAGCCTTCAGATGAAAAGCTGAACTAGCTCTGCCTAGACTATGCCTGCCTGAATGCTGCCGTGCTCCTGCCTTGAAGATAATGGACTGAGCCTCTGAACCTGTAAGCCAGCCCTAATTAAATGTTGTCCTTAGAAGAGTTGCCTGGGTCATGGTGTCTGCTCACAGCAGTAAAACCCTAACTAAGACAGTGGTGCATATCTTTAGTCTCAGCACTCAGGAGGCAGAAGAAGGTGAGCTCTGTGAGTTCAGGACCATCCTAGTCTATATAGAAAGCTGCACTCCAGTCAAGGCTACATGGCGAGACTCCATATACAATTGAAAAAGCTGTGTGGATTAAACTTTTATAGTGCCATCTGCAAGCCTGAGCCTGGGCGACTATTGCAGCTTACTGCCATTGCAAGGCCATAGCTAAATTCATTCTTCATTCTGCTTATTTCTTTCTCCCTCTCTAGGGAATAGACAGAACAGCATGAAGCTTGCTATAAGGCAGCAATGATAAAATTGACTTCTGCTAACAGAGAAAGCAATTTTCCACTCCAGAATTTTAAATGCATAGGATTCCTTGAACTTTCAGAATGAGGTCCTTCAGTACCTCAAATCCCTCTGAGCCTCCCTTAAACCATTGTCTGGAGTTTTCATTATAGGATTCAAAACTTCAGACTTCCTCCACAGTCAAGTCCTCCCACTTACAGGTCAAATAATGTCAGCAGCATTTTCTTCTTTTCAGTTGACACACAATAATTGTACAAGTCAAAACAAGATCCCACCTTTGTGACCCATACTTCTATCTTCAGAGATAACTGTAGTTAAAATCAGGAACTCTCAAGTGAAGCCTCTTTGATTCAAATCCTAATATGGCATTTTCAAAACTCTTTCTCTTTGTGTATGACATATGTTCTCCCTGAGTCTCAAGTTTCCTCATCTGTGAAGTGGGCATAACATGGTAAACAATCTTATAGGTTACCATAGTGCTAAGTCAACACCATGGGTGTTGGTACATATGTCTCTGTATAAGCATTAAACACTAGAGGGTAAGCATACTCATTATGGCAACATTTATGACAAGAAGATTTTAAAAATATAGAGAGATGGCCCTATGGTTAAAGTGCTTACTGCTCTTGCTGAAGACTAGGGTTCAGTTCCCAGCACCATGTGGGCAGCTCACAACCACCTGTGACACTAGTTCTGAAGACCTACTGTTCTCCTCTGAACTCCACAGGTTCCTGCACATAAGGTGCATGTAAGGTCAGGCAGGCAAACATACACACACTTAAATTAAGTAAATAAATATGTTTAAATCTACATCACTTAAATAAATAAAGAACTACAAAAGAGCCATTGAAAATGAAGGACTGTAACCATATTGCTTAAGGAAGGCAGGATGTACGGTGCCCATCCCCAGGCTGAGAGCATCACTGATGGAGAAAGACCACACCCCTGGGTGTTAGCAGTTCACAATATCAAATATCCATATCTCACTGAAGTCAGAATCAAAGAAATTGGATATCCAGGAATTTAAAGTTATTTCCCATATACAGTTTCTGACAAAGCTTACAGGTCTTTTCCAGGAAACAGAAGTAATATTTTAAACTAAAGGAAAATATGTATGCTAGCTGTTTTTTGACAACTTGACACAAACCTAGATAGATATAGATATATCTATATCTATATCTATACCTATACCTAATATATATATATATATATATATATATATATGTATATATATATATATATATAATCTGGGAAAAGCAAACCTTAGTTAAGGAAATGCCTCTGTAAGATTGGTCGATAGGTAAGTCTGGCGGGCATTTTATTGATTAAGGATTGATGTGGGAGGGTTCAGCCTAGAGTGGTTCCACCCCTGGGCAAGGATGGGGTATGTAAGAGATCAGACTGAGCAAGGATGGGGAGAAAGCCAGTAAGCAGCCTTCCTCCATGACTGCTGCCTTCAGCTCCTGCCCTGACTTCCCTTGATGGACCAAGATATGTAAGTCAAATAAACCCTTTCCTCCTGTGACTAATGTAGAGGGTATAAGGGCCTTGCTCCCAAAGAGAAGCACCAAGAGAACCAGGAATGTTGATTACAAGGGGGTATCTCCTCGATGGAGGAGATACAATTAAATACCTACATTCCATCCAGAGAGCTGAGACTCAGAAGTGACTAACATCTGGAGACGTGCGCTATCTGTTAGACCAGGCTATATCAAACTCCTACAGCCAGGACCAGAGGTGACTAACAGCCCAAATGCTCTCTGTATGACCCAGATCAGGCCAGATCCTTCCTTAGGCCCTTAAGCTAATAAGGTAGCCTATCTCTAGAGTTCAACTTCTTGGAAGAAATGACAGGTACCCTGGGTTGAGATTCAGTGTAAGTATGCTTTCTTGGACACTGGGGATTGTATGACACTTGAAATTTTTTTCTTCCAAATCATACTGGGCTTAAATACATTGGGAATAAAGTGCCTGACATTAGATTCCCCCAAGTCTGATCCAGGTTGATGAATTCAGTCTTCACTGGGTTTGTACTAGTCTCTCTGAGGGTCACTGACTATGGTGACACTGCCTGGGACCCTCACAAATTCAGACACTAAAGGACCTAATACTATTTATAACCAAAGGGTGGTGAAAGTAAGAGATTCCACAAGTCACTGCAAAATAGAACCTGCCTCAGTCCAGGCACCTAAGTCTGAACTACTAGGCCTGGTATTCAGCTTCCTATGATTTATATAGAAATTTGTACATATACATGCAAGACTTTATAAATATCCAGACCCAATTTTTAGCACCAGGCTTGTTTACTATGGATTTTACTTACTTTTAATTTTTCTCATTAGTCTTATCTGCATCTGCTGTCCTGGTTGAAACTGAATGTGCTACAAGTCATTTTAAGAAATTGATAGTAATCTGGAAACCCCCTTCAGACATGCCCAGATGCTTGTCTTCCAAGTGAGTCTTGGATCCTTTCCAGATGACATTACATGTCCCACTAGCGACTCCAAGTCTCTGATCGGTCTGAAGCTTAGGTCTGCATAACTGGGAGGATCACTTTCTCAACCTCAATTCAATCCATAATTCTGACCTTACGAACAGTGAGCTTTCTTCAGGGAGTTTCCAGACAGCACCATGAGCCAGGCTTTCTGTCTGTGTGGTGTGCTTTACATACTGAAGTCGCCAGGCAACTCTTCTCTTACCCTCCATATCTGAGTCCTACTCCCATGGTAGAGGACCTGACGAACTTTATTGCCAGTAAACTTTCCACCTAAAACTGAACATCAAGTCAAAAGCCCCAGCAGGGGCTGTTTTGACGCCTGTGAAACAGGGATCGAGGGCTGTAATGATTCTAATGTCATTAGAGACAGCCCATCATCCACTCACCGTTTAGTATTGAAAAGCCACTCTGTATCTCATAAACACGCACCATTGCCACATCAACTGTAATGAAGAGATCAGCAGTCACATTCCGCTTGTCTCCTAAGAGGATTTCACTCTGAATAGCTTTATTACTATGCAGAGAGCTGCTCTTTTGGGTCCCACAAGAAAAGGTCTCATTCCTCTGAAAACCATTTTTCAGATGACATCTCCAAAGACTATTTTTGTAGAGTTGGTGCCTCTTTGTTCATAGTTAGCTTTATAATTGTCGTTCTGGATTTATTAGTCACCTCCCTTATTTTTTTTTACACTTTGACAGTCTTCTCAAAGGCAGATGAGATGGTACACCTGTCATCACAGCATCTGGGAGACTAAGGCAAAAGAACTCTGTCATAGAGGCCAGCCTGGGCTACAGGGTGAGACCCTTTTTCAAAACCATAGCAAAAAGGTCCAAGGTTCTTGTGCCTGCATCAGATTTGTGTGTGTGTTTATGTGTGTTTCTGAGATTGTGTGTGTCTGTGTGTCTGTGTGTCTGTGTGTCTGTGTGTCTGTGTTAGTGTATAGGTGCCCATAGAGACCAGAAGAGGGCATCTGATCACCTGGAATTAGAGTTACAGATGGCTGTGAGACACTGGGTATAGGTGATAGAAACTGAAGTCAACTTGGCAAGTACTCTTAACCTCTGAAACATCTCTTTAGCCCAAGACCATTTTCTAATTCACTTGTGAAGGGAAAGTGTCTATAAGTGATGTAAACATCCTTGATGGACATCTAGCAGATAGAACAGGATTTTAATTTTTTAAAAAATTCAATAAAAGCAAAGATCTAGCTGTAAATTCTTAAGTGTTCATGTAATAAGCCTGGGTTGTACTGGACACAGAATCTCATACATGGAATTAGTAGCAGAGTTCAAAAATCATCATTTACAAAAACAAACAAACAAACAAACAAACAAACCAAACAGAACTTTAGAGGGCTTGCAGGACACCTGCCAGCTCTCAAAACATGAAGGATGGTGTTGAAGCCCAGTCACACAGCTGCCCTTCTCACTGCTGCCCCAGTAGAATCAAGGGGCCCTTAAACAGATGTTCCTGAAAAGGTTCACCAAATGTCAGGCCAGCTGTCCCCAGGTAGCCTGTGGCTTGACAAGTACAATGCTTGATAAGACCTCAGTTTGAGTGAGTAAGAAACCTAGGTGATCTATGGAAAGTTAGTTCTGGATTTTTTGGAGTCAGTCAAGCAGGGTAAGGTACATACATACATACATACATACATACATACATACATACATACATACTAGAGATAGATAGATAGATAGATAGATAGATAGATAGATAGATAGATAGATAGATAGATGAATCAATCTAAATTATTCACATGCAAATAAGTAGTTAAGGAGATCAGACCTCCCCTGATGAGCTATCTCCTAATGGCCTTTATTTTCAGAAACTGCTCGGTTCTGGTTCCTATGTGTTCCACAAAGGCAAACATCAACAAGATTTTGTTGCCCTTTGTTCTTGGTGCCTAATGCCCTGTCACATAGTAGAGACAGATAAATAAATAGTCCAGTTGAATCTGTCACTCCACCTGAGAAAATACAACTGCCGAAAAACTCCCAGCTCCGTTTAGAGTCCTGTGGGTCTGATCATGATGAAAGATCTCCTCAGTGTTACTAGGCCTGAAGACACTTGGAGCTAAGGTGTTGATGTGAGCCAAACTCCCCAAGAGCTCCTGTAATTCAAGTTCATTCCGGAGTAAATGGTACACTACCTTCCAGTTTTTCAATTGGCATTTGTAAATCAACTTTTAAAACACACTAAGTTAGAAATGAAAATTTTATTTCCAGAAGCCTGCTATATCCTAAATGGGTGCTATCCTCCAAAATAGCAAACCTGAGATAGCTTGGCAAGATGGTTTCAAATACAAAAACAGTCTAACAGATAATATGATTGGGGTGGTTTGTGATGTTGTTTTGTTTCCTAAAGCACAGCAGTACAGTGAAGGTTAGACACGGTTCCAAGTTCATGCTGGCACCCAGCAGCCTGATGGGCCACCCTGCCTTTTTATTGATTTTTTTTTTTTCAAAACTACACGTTTATAGGTGAAGGATGCTCTCCTTTAAATGCCGGATGGAACACATGGCAAATGTTTTGCACTCATTTTAATCGGCTATTCTGGACTGTACTGTCTTCCTAAAATGATGGGTTGGAGGGCCTGTAGGAGGAATGTGGTACTGCTGGCAGCCTGATTTTAAGTTTTCAGATCCAGGTGTGAACAAATAACTGTCTGAAGCTACTGAGCTCTCAGCCATAACAGCCGAAGAGTAGCTGAGGCTGTGCTGTCCTCTGCAGATTGGCAGGATCTCCCGGATGCCTCAGGATTGATACCGCCTGAAGAGTATTTCTAATTAAAATCCCGGCAAGCAGTTACCAAATCATCAATATCCTCCCCCTCTCCAAGGTTCTCTGAAAGCCATCGTCTCAGCTGCAACCAACATTTTAACTATATCCTCTGCTATTCGGAACTGCAGAAAGGCTGCCTCCTTTTTGTTAATCTGACGGTGTTTAGCACAAAACAAAACCAAAATACCTCCTAGCTACATGAGATCCAAATAAACAAAGGGGTGCTCCCAAGGACCCTTTATTTTTTCCTAAAATGTGGAAAGACTGTTACCCACAAAGCTCTTCAGACCTCAGCTAGTTCCTCTTTTTCTCTAGCAGAGCATTCAAGTTCAGTTATCAGCACCCATATTGGACAGCTTATAACCTTATGTAACGCTAGACTCCAGAAGATCCAACCCCTTTCTGACCTCCATGGGTACTTGTAGTCATGTGCAAATACACACACACACACACACACACAGAGACAGAGACAGAGACAGAGACAGAGACAGAGAGACAGACAGACACAGAGACAGACAGACACAGAGATAAATGCAGAGACAGACACAGAGAATTAAAAGTAAAAATGTTAAAACCCAACAATAGGTTACATTACAGCATCCCCATCATATTATATAAAGATTAAGCCCATGCCATTTTATGCACACACGGCAAACCAAAATGGATCGTAGACAACCATTCCTGCCCCTGTACTCTGTGTTAACTGCATTTCCTGATTGTTAAGACTGGTCATTGAGGCTGTGGAGACAGCTCTATGTAAAATGTCCAGCACACAAGCACGATGACCTGAACTGAGTCCCCAGAAACCACGTAAACCAGGCCTGGTGACACATGCTTGTAATCCCATTGCTGGAACAGTGGCAATGTGAAAATCCCTGGAGGTCTCTGCCAATCCACCAACTCCAGGTTCAGTGAGAGACTTCAGCTCGAAAACTAAGGTGAAGCCAGGCATGGTGGCACACACCTTAGAAATAAATGATCTTAAATAGTCAGAGGAAGGCAAAAAAATGATCCAGAAATGGCCAGAAAGGTCAGCAGAATTCAAGACAAAAGGCAAATCCACAAGGCCAGTATTTCAGTGACAGGGTCAGAGTTTAGCAGCTCCAAGGCATCTGTCTTAGTTTGCATTCTGTTGCTGTGATAAATAAAAACCATGAGCAAAACAACTCGGGGAGGAAAAGCTTTGCTTACATGCCTCCTTGTAATCCATCTTTGGAGGAACCCAAGGCAGAAACTCAAACAAGAGCAGAGGAGGGAACTATGGGGAACATAGCTCACTGGCTGACTCAGCAGGGTTCCTTGTATGCCCCCCCTAGGACCATGCATGTGAAGCCTACAGCAGGGGTGTGCTGTACCTAAGGTGCTTACCAGCCAATCAGCTGCTGAAATCTGAGGGATGCTAAAACATGACAGCAAAGACAATAGCTCCTCAGGACCCAGTCCATTCAAAAAGCTTGTCTCCCCAGCTTTTCTCAAAACTCCTCTAACTTCAATTCAAGATTGATTTGCTGAAGGAGCTCACACACTCACCTGCCACCCTAGCCTGTGGCACCAGGCAAGGCTGCTCCTTGGGGATTTAGTGGAGAGGAAAAGGCAGTGTTCTGCCTCCAATATGTCTATAATTTGACACGTCAATTTTTCTCCTGCTTTTTCATCTGTCAGATTTGCAGGATAATTATTGCATGTGACTGTAAGACAAACCAACATATTCGTGTAACCAGCAAAGACATTCTGTAACTATTCATTCTTCCTCTTGTTGACAAGCATGCACTCATGCTCCTAAGTGAAGTGTGTGATGCACCGGGGTTCCATGTTGCTCTAGATACCACATGCTTCAGGAAAGAAAGCAACCTCTCAGAGCCACACCCTGGTGGGTACAGGGGATGAATGGTTTCTTCAGAGGTGGCTCATGCCAGTGGGAATTCTAAACATAAAATTCAGAATGCATAGCTCACACCACTGCAGACAAAGTTGGAAAGCCAGCCAGGGTGCAGCTTCCCTCCTAGTAAACAGCCTCTCCTCTGCTCTCATCCCACATCCATTTGCATTGCTAAGCAACCCCACAAAGCCCCACTGCTATTTCTGGTTCTGGGTTGATAGTCACAGACACCTACCAGGCTACCTCCCACACGCCAGGGTATCTTTAGGTTTCTCTTGTGAGCAGTCATATGCATGACCAAGTCACAAGAACAATGCTTTGTATTCCTACATAAACTATCACCAACAAACCCATCACAGAAGTTTGTGACTCCTCAAACTAGCCCATGAAGGGGCTTCTGACACTGTCCCTGTACTGGGAAAGTGGTTCCCCTAAGGATGTACACCTGAGGGAGGAAAACTCAAGGCAATACCACTTCCAAGTTTCCCAACCCTAGCCAGCTTTGTTTCAACACAATGTGCCTCAGTTTACTTTTTCATAAAGTTTGACAGATATTTGACTTGACTCTGTCTATATTCTGAATCTACAGTTGCACGTGGGCCAGTGAACTCATATGTGTGCAGCTGCATGTACATGCATGTGACACAAGAGACAGCCTTGGGTGCCATTGGGTGTCAGTTATCGTCCAATGTTTTTCTTGAGACTAGGAAACTGTCTCAAGGAGCTAGAAATTGGGGCTTACTGATTCAGCCCAGCTGGCTAGCCAGTGAATTCCAGGAACCTGCCTGTGTCTCCATCCCTCACATGAGGTTGCAAGCATACACCATGCATCTGGCTTTCACACAGGTTCTGGTGCTTGACCTTGGGCCTTAACACATTCAGAGGTAAACACTTTACTGACTGAGCCATCTCCCCAGAGGTGCCTCCGTAATTTTTGTGATACTGAACACTTTGTACCCCATGAAGAATTTTAATTTTCTTGCCTCCTAGTGACTCATAGCCTCCTTGTAACTAATTTTGAAAATGGAAGCAGAGAGAAATTTGTACTATAAAAGCAGATTAACATAAGCAGAAAGTAGGGGAGATAACATTATTCAGAGAGGTCCTGGAAAATTCCATAGCAGACAAGAAGACAGACTTGATTCAAAGCTTTCATTGTATTTTTCACCCCCATCTTCCTGGTAGCCCACACACACAATTCCTGACGATATTTCGAAGGGGCTACACATTAAGAGTAATACACACAGCAGAAGCTAAGGCCAGTCACAGCATTTAAATGTCTACAGAGACCAAGCAACGAGGATTACTTTTATGACTCTTAAAAATGTTCTCCACGGGGCCAGAGAGACAGCTCGGCTGTTAAGAAACATTTGCAACTCTTCCAAAGGACCCGGGTTCAATTCCCAGCATGTCCGAGGTGGCTCACAACTGTCTGTCATCCCAGTCTCATGAGATATGACAACATTTTGTGGCCTTGACAGGCACTGCATGCACATGGTACACATCCACACATGCAGGCAAACCATCCGGAAACACAAAATAAAACTATTTAAATGTTTAAAAAGAAAAACAGGGTTTTTTTTATTTGTGGGGAATCTTTCAGAAAAGAAAAGGAACTATGATTCCACATACACAAAAAGAAATGTAGCCTGGAGACCAGAGCGAACAATTCTCCCTTGAAAGTGTCTGCAGGGACTGGGGACTGTGAAGGAGCAAGTGTCCTGTTCTGAGTAGATCTGGAAAAACAGCAAGAGGCTCCACGCCCACATGTCTGCAACTTCCCTACGTTATACATAGGTTAATCTATTTGTTTATATCTTGCCTTATTTTAAAAGCAACAACAACAAAAATCTAAGGCAGCTCAAGGAAAGGCGTTGAAGGGAGTGAGCGGAAGTAAGCTTTCAGCAGGAAAAGCTGCGCAATTTTAACAACAGTTAGTCATCCCGTCTGTGCGTCCAGGAGACCCTTCTGACTTGGGGTGTCCTCTTCAGTTTCCTTCATCAGGGTTTGTAATTTTCGACTTCAGTGGTCACAAAGACTAATCGGGAAGGAAGGAGTCTCCAGAAATACAACTGTGCATTGCAGCCAACTTACTTTCAACCAACTTGCCAAAAACATGTATTAAATAAAAGACAATCTCTTTGATGTTTACTGACAAGAAAACTAAATATTCATATGACAAGAAAGAAATCTGACCCTCTCTTCCACCCCATTAAAAATGAAAAAAAAAAAAAAAAACATTAACTCTAGGGGCTGGAGAGATAGCTGAGAGGTTAAGCACATTAGCCACCTTGCACAGGACCCAGGGTTCCCAGCACCCATGTGGTGGTGCACAACCTCCTGTAACTCCAGTTTCAGATCTGATGCCCTCATTTAGCCTTTGTCAGCTCTGCACTTGTCTCCTCCCTCCCACCTCTCTCTCTCTCTCTCTCTGTCTCTGTCTCTCTGTCTCTGTCTCTCTCTCTCTCTCATACACACACTCTCACACACACACACACACACACACACAAAGTAAATACGTTTTTAAAAACTTAAAATGTATTACACACCTAAATTTCTGATCTAAAACTATCAAATTAATAGAAGACACTTAATGATCTACTTCAAGCTTTAGTATAGACAATGGATTTTTTTTACAGGAGTACAAAAGGAACACAGTGCTATGTGTTTACCTGTGAGGGGAGGAGCTCAAATCTCTGTATATGCTTCTTAGAGGGAAGAGCACAACTGCCACACTTGAGCCATTGCTCCCCCAGGACATCTGTGGGAGGGGGGATGTAATCCCATCCTTCGCTGGAGCTGCTGTGTCTCCTAGAGAGACCGTCTCTACACTTCTGAAGTCATCTATTCTAGGTCTAACTCCCAAAGGCACCTTTGTTTCCAGTCCTGTCATCTTGCCACCATTTCTTGGCAGCCAGAACCTTCCAGCTCAGGGTACACTGAGTGGTTTTATATCTAATTCCACTCTTAGCCCAGTGATGGATGATGACAGGTGCCTTGGCAAGTGGTTGTGTCAGGTGTGATCATAAACGTCTTATCTTTATTCATCAGTCAAGAACCTCTCCCAGGGTTACCTGACGCGGTCAATGTCAAGAAATCTGTTCTCAGTGTGTTGGAGACATCCATTGTAGCTCTGAGCTGTGGATCCACTCTAGTCTATAAGTCTCAGAAATATGTGGTTGTAAGGAAGGAGAGGACAGAAGAAGGAGGGAAGTGGTGAGATGCTGAGCAATGCTCACACTTGGAAGCTTCTGGTGAAAGAGAGGCTGGCAAGATCCAGAAGTAGCTAGAAAGGTCAGTAGAATTCAAGAGAGAAGACAAATCCACAAAGCCAATAAAGGGGTCAGAGTTTAGAAGCTCCAAGGCATCTGTCTTAGTTTGCATCCTGTTTCTGTGATAAATAAACACCATGACCAAAACAACTTGGGGAGGAAAAGGTTTGTTTGGCTTACATGCCTCCTTGTAATCCATCATTGGAGGAAGGGAGGAGGGAGAAACTCAAACGGGAGCAGAGAAAGGAACCCTGGAGGACACTGCTCACTGGCTTGCTCAGCAGGCTTCCCTATACTCCCCAGGACCACCTATGCAGGTGACAACCATGTCAATCATTAATCAAAAATACACCTCACAGACATGTGCACTGGACAGTCTAATGGAGACAGTTTCTCAGCTGAGGTTCCTTCTCCCAAGATACGTCCAGGTTTGAGTCAGGTTGACAAAAATTGATCATCATCGAATCTAGGTCAGAGGTATTCTTAAGTGTAGGTCATTTCTGCAGCTAGCAAGGGTAGTGAGGTAGTGATGAGCGCATCCCAACAGGACAGGGAGCAGCGGCAAACAAGAGTGTGATAGCCGCTTACAGCCACAGAGTCAGGAAGTATACAGGTGCTGCTCAATTTGTGGGAGTGATGTCACCTGAGGAATTCTTTGGCTTTGCTGCAAAGTCTCCTGAGGAACAAATGTGTGTGCATGTGTAGGTCTGGGTGGGTATGTGTGTGTGTGCATGTGTATATATGAGCACATATGTACAAGTGCTCACAGAGGCCAGAAGAAGGCTTTGGACCCCTAGTGCTGGAGCTGCTTGCAGTTGTGCATTGCCTGATGTAGAAGGGAATCAAACACCCAACCTGTGGAAGAGCAGCAAGCTCTCCCAAATGCCAGCTTTCCAGAACCTTCACATTTCCTTTTGTTACAGCATCTACCCAGATCTGGGTGACCTGAGCACCTGGGCCCCGGGCTTTGCACAGAGTAGCTCTAGGTCCTTATAACTTCATGAGACTCAAAACACGTTAACCTTGCCCACAACTATGCATTGTATCACCTCTGGAGCATAACAGCTCCACTAACCACACCTGCTAACACTAATTATTCTAGGGCTATTGTTTTCAGCCTGTGGGATGTGACCCCTTTTGGGGGGGGGAGTCTAACAACCCTTTTAAAGGGTCACCTACGACCAACTCAGAAAACAGATATTTACATTATGAGGCTTAACAGTAGCAAAATTACAGTTATGAAGTAGCAATGAAAATATGAAAATATTATGGTTGGGGGTCACTACAACATGAGTAACCGTATTAAAAGGTCACAGCATTAGGAAGGTTGAGAACCATTGCTCTAGGGCCTTCCAGGAGACACAAAACCACTTTCCAGAGGACAGAAGGGAAGCCCATTGGTGTACCACAGGATGGATTGATGTCTTGCTAGGTAACCCCATTACCCTAACATAATGTGGGATCACTTACTAGGGAAGTCTTTTGCTGTAGCACAGGATGGGACTTTGCTAGGGAAGTACTTTGCTGTAACACAGGATAAGACGTTTGCTTCATTTCTCCCAGAGTACTATTGACCTGTAAGGAGCTTCAACGGAGAGAACAAATTTGTTTTCCATGCAAAATGACTCTCTAAGACAGTGGTTCTGAAAGTTTAATGGCCATGGCATTTACTTTTCCAGCTTATTAAAAATGCATTTCCTAAGTACCTAGGCCAAAGACTGTGGTTCACTGGACTGAGTCCAGGAGCTGTGTTAAGCCTTTTCACTACTCCAACAAACTTGGCAGAGGTGAAGCAGACCACACCATGCAGTTGTCGCTTTATGGAAGGGCCAGCTGAGCTTAGGGATGAGACAAGAGTCATCTGAGACACCAAAACTCAGCTCATGAGTGAAATAAGAAAACAAAAATCCTTTAGCTGAAGTAAACCATAAATAAAATAGCTTCAAACAAGAATAAAACTGAAAATTGTAAATTAAATCTCAAAGGTCTTATTTCTTTCATGATGCTTGCTAAAAATCAATGAGATTTTTTTTTGTTTGTTTTGGTTTGGGGGGGTTGTTTTGTTTTGTTCCAGATTATGGATTTCTCTTTTGGTTTGGTTTGGATTTTTATTTGGTTGGTTGGTTGGTTGGTTGGTTGGTTGGTTGGGTTGGGTTGGGTCGGGTCGGGTCGGGTCTGGTTTGGTTTGGTTTGGTTTGGTTTGGTTTGGTTTGGTTTGGTTTGGAGGCAAGGTTCTGTAGGAGGCGGTCCCGGCTGACGCCTGGGTGCATAAGGTAACCGCGCATGCACAGGGTTTTTGGGCACGCCTAATTTCCGACGTCACATCCACCATTAGACTGCGCATGTACAGCGCAGAGGAACCTGGGAGTTTGAGCAAGCAGCCAATCATGATTGTCTACGCCAAGGGCTATATAAACGGGAGCAAGACGTCCGAGCGGCCTCTTTATGAATGCTCTTGTTCTTCTTCTGTCTTACTTTCTCTGTCTCCCCCACTCAGGTTGAAAGAATAAAATCACCACGAAAGAATCCCCGCGTGTTCGTGTGAGTTCCTGCGGGCAGGGATACCACGCGCGTTACAAGGTTCCATGTAGCCTAAGTTGGCAAGGATTTTAATATGTAGCCCAGGATGACCTTGAACTTCTGATCTTCCTGCCTCTATATCCCTGGTGCTGGGCTGCCACATGGTGCAGCACCACACCTGGTTATGAAGTCCTGGGCTTCATTCACACTAGGCAAGCACTCTACCAACTAACTTACATTCCAGGCTTGACTGTTTTCCAGTTTTAAATGAGAAGCTATAATGCCTCCAATCCTGCTACAAAGGTAAACTACATATATTTGTTCCAATCACATTGCATAAGCATAGCCCTATCCTTCCTGCCTGGGGTGTTCAAATCCAAAAGGAGAGGCTGAGAGCTCAGTTCATTGGTGGATTTGCCAGATGTCCTTAGGTTAATCTCCAACACTGTAAACAGACTTGGAAAAGGCTTGTTTTTGTTTTTGTTTCTATTTTAAGCAGAAAGGGAAGGAGTCATTTTCCCTCTCTAAAATGGAGCCAAATGACAGAAGCAGCATTGGTCCCTGACAGTATTCTGAGTTCATGCCAGTTCTGGCTTTCCTGTCAGAAGTGCCAAAAATAAGTATATCAACTGCAAACTTAAGTCGGATTTCTGTTGCCAGTGCACACGGTGGTGATGTGGTGACATATGATCATGCTTTTCGTAATTCATCTCAGACAGTCATAGGAATGAGAAGACCTTGCCTATGAGTTCCCAGAGAAATGAAAACAGTTCTGTTGAAAGAAAGCATCATCTGTTGTTTACTGAGAGCTGAACACCGAGTATGCTCATTGCTCTCACCCACAGAATCCTGAGATTGTCATGCAAAGAATGAAACAGCAGACAGACAAAGCAGCAAGGATCATTACAAACAAGGGTTGTCAGGTTAGTAGCTCTACCTAATAAGTGGGTTTGTTCCATTGATAGGTGTTGGTTGCATTGAAGATATCATCCCTACATAACAAGGGAAGTAAGTGTGGCTTGGCAGTAACTATGATGGATGAAGGAACTTCCCAACTGAAGACCTATGCCCAAAGAGGGCTGATTAGCCTACAGTTGTTTAGGAGATTGACAGCATCAGTATTTTATTAGTGTGGCAGGAAAAGATTAAACTGTTTATCAACTTGATAAGATATAACAATAACTAATTTTCTATATGAAACATTAAAATAATCTCTCAAGAATTCCTAATTAGGAAAGAACTTTGGGGACAGGGAAACCTTTAATCCCAGAACTCAGGAAGCAGAGGCAGGCAGATCTCTGTGAGTTTGAAGCCAGCCTGGTCTATAGAGCAAGTTTCAGGGCTACATGGAGAAACCCTGTCTTGAAACCAAAAAGAAAGAAAGAGAGAGAGAGAGAGAAAGTAAGGAAGAGAGAGAGGGGGAGGGAAGGGGAGGGAGGGAGGGAGAGAGAGAGAGGAAAGAAGGAAGGAAGGAAGGAAGGAAGGAAGGAAGGAAGGAAGGAAGGAACTTTGCTTTTATGACTAATGGAATAAAGCATCCATCCTTACGTGTATTGCAAAGTGAATCTTTTAGTTCCTATACGATCAAGCTGAAACACTCAGGAAGTCTGGTAGCATCCAGGCTGACGTCACAATGGCCCACTCTTATGGAGCTCAATGATGGATGCATTTAATAAAGGTGTGATGCGTTTGCATTCTGAGCAGCTTGTGGCTCCTTCTGAGTTGAATCTGTGCCTTTCACTATCCACATTTTCCCTAGAATATTGGAAGCTTATCCCTCACCCACTTTTATTCTTCCTGGGAAAGTGATACTGCAACCTAGCTTCATAGGGTCGTTGGGAGTCAAAGAGACTCTGGGGTTCCACCCCCAGGGTATGAAAGGCTGTGAGAGTCAGGGACCATTTGGGCCTCTTATACACAGTGAGAGAATGTATCTTTCCCTGATATTATTAACCAAGGGGGAAGTAAGAATCTTGGAACAGAAACAAGAGAAGGGCAGGTGGTGCGAGCTCCGACGATCTGCCTGGCTGCTCATTGCCTGTGGGAGTCAAATCTTTTTTCTATTCTTCTCACCCTCAGCTTCCTTGTCAATCTGCCTTTCAGGTCCTGTCCATCAGTGGGACACCCCGATAGAGATTATGCTGGTTGATTTTTGTCAACTTGACATAAACCTAGACATACCTGGGATTTTAACTGAGAAAATCCCTTTATAAGATTAACCTATAAGCAAGTCTGCCATGCATTTTTCTTAATTAATGACTGATGTGGAAGGGTCTTAAGCACTTCGGATGGTGCTACCCTGGGCAAGTAGTCCTGAAGTTTTATAAGAAAGCAGACTGAGCTAGCCATGAAGACCAAGTCAGTAAGTGGCACTCCCCCATGACCTCTGCATCAGCTCCTACTTCCAGGTTCTTGCCCTGCCTGGGTTCCTGCCCTGACTTCCTTTGTTGATGGACTATGATGTAGAAGTGTAACCAAATAAAACCTTTCTTCCTCAAGCTGTTTTTGGTCATGGTGTTTTATCATAGCAATAGAAATCCTAAGATGGAGTCCAAGGAAAGCTAGGCAGGAAACGAGGCACAGTTGCCTCTGTCCCTACCTCAGTACCTCTTCCATTTTGCCTGTCTCTTGGCTCTGCTGCTACTGCACACTCCCCTCTGTGCAGCCTTCACTTGGTTCTAAACATCAACACCTGACTCTGCTTCCCAAGATGGCCCAGGAGCCATGTTGTGACCAATTTCATAGGTCAAAGTGATTCCATTAAATTCCCTAGCATGCACCTATGTCCTCTGTAGAGTCTACTGACTGACTGTCTCATCAGTGCCACCTACATGAAGGAAGGAGGACTTTCTTTTAAATATTGCACTTAGGCTAGCAAGACAGCACAGCAGATAAAGACACTTGCTGCCAAGTCTGACTACCTGAGTTGAATCCCCAGAACCCACATGACTGAAGAAGAGAACCCACCTTCTAAGCTGTTCTCTGACCTCCTTACACCGTGACATGGGTATATCCATGTGTATGCGGACAGACAGATGTACATGAACACAATATTAATAAATGTCATAAAATTTAATGTTGTCCTTTTGTGAAATCTGTGAATTTAAGAAAATGTACCACAGTTGTGGCTGGAGATCCTAGAGCTGTGACCTCAGACTGAGTCCCTATCCAAAGCGCTAAGTGCAACAAGACACCAGCTTGGGGCATCCAGGCCCAGAGAAGTGTGCCACCATTCCCTGAGGATCCTGTGGCCGATGGTGGCACAGAAGAGATGGAATATTTCCTAAGAACCTGTAAATTTGCTCTGACTCTTTGACCTGTTAGAATGTGACTTCTGCTCCTCTCCCCTCCCCGCCCGCCCCCTCTCTTCTCCCTCTTGTTCTGCCCCTGCTCACTCCAGGCCTGCCTCACTCCTGGGGGGTGGGTGGAATCACTCCAGCCCCTGCTGACTTCTGCTTTTTAAAACCACTCTAAACCTGTTTTTCTGCACAAGTCTATTGATCTGCTATTCCCTCCTTCTCAGCATTCCAACTCCTTGACCACACATCACCATCTGACACTGACCACCAGAAGAGCTGGGAGGTGGGGGCACTTGACACAGATGCAGAATCCAAGCAAGATATACATAAGCACCCATTTACACAAAACTCACTGTTTTCACTTCGGAGAAGTTTCTAGATTTATGGCAGTAAGAAGCTATTGACGGTCAGTCACATTAATTGGTAGTTACTGTTTTCATTTGCCAAAACAAATATAAAACTTTATGTTTTCTAACTAAGAATAAATCAATACCACAACTTTCCATATAACATTAATTCCAGTTTCTCCCCATACACACCTCACTGAAGACTTACTGTGACTGTATAATACTTTTCTTATAAGGAATTGTTTTCCTTGTACCATAGATTTTCCACTATAACATTAGTTTTGCCCTCTGTGCCACCCATGTGACTCACTTTTTGTAAATTTGACAGTAACTCAAACAATATAAGGATAGCAGAACTATCTACCTCATGACATATTGCTGATTTTCATGTCACCTTCTTTGAAAAGGTCTCTATGCCATACACATACACACACACACACACACACACACACACACACACACACACATACATTATACACACACACACACATGCATACACACATTTATTCTACTTTGAGAAGCTGACCAACACATACATTTAAACAATATCCCCCCATCCAAAACTGTCTTCCATATGGTATGTCAGTATAAGATTTTGTGTCTACATACCTACAAATGGAAATGTGAAGTCAGAGCATAGCCATAATTTTTTTCTCCTAGAAAATATTCAAAAAGAATGAATTCTAATGAGAAAAGGAATGGGGGAATGAGCAGTATGCAATGAACCGATGGGGGGGGGGGGTGTCAGAGTCTCAACTGAGTGTATTTATCAGAATTTCTCAGAGGTGTGTTCAACCCACAGCCCTGGGTCACTTATGACTGGGAATCAATGTGACAAAAGCCCAAAATACTTATGAGTGTTTGCAAGTTTGTTTTTTGTTTTTGCTTTGGTGTTTGTTTGTCTTTGGTTTGTTTTAATTTGGATATTGGTTTGGTTTGGTTTCATTTCAGTAATCCTATATATGGTTGTTGGGCATGAATTTTGTAGATCATGTCACTATGTCAAAAGGTTAGACACACCTACAAGGTTTGTTACACCACAAACCACAGAGACCTCAGAATCTAACACTCTCTTCTGTCTCTGTGGGCACTGCACTCATGCACACACACACACACACACACACACACACACAATTTGAAGAGAGAAATGAATACAGAACATATATGAATTTCTTTAACACAACTAATAAATTGTAACTAAATATTAAAATAGTAATTTTTAAACTGAAACATCTTAAGAACTAAATAAAGAGAAACAAAGCTGATATTCAAGCGGGAGAAACAACACTGTTCAAAACAGGAGGACAATTCCATTACTCCAAGTCACTAATTCTCTGTTTGACACCCTCCCTAACACAGCAACATTCCTTCTCTTAAGAGCAATCTCAGTGATTGTGCAGAGGCAGCAGCACAGGGGAAGGGGAATTTTTCTCTCATGCATGGAGTGGATGTACCCTATACCAGTCAGGTAACTGCCCTGCTCCTTCTCTTACCTCAGGCTAAGTTGTCAGTACAGCTGGCTCATTCCTGTCCTAGAGAATCATGGGAAAAGTTTTCAAGGCTGATACTGTCAACGTGTCTCTGAAAAAAAACAAAAAACAAAAAACAAAACCACCAGAATGTGACGATTTTCATACATAAAATGTAAGAGATATAAACCTATAAATAACCATCCAATTAACTTTCCTCTACCTTTCTTGTCTTTCAAACTGATCCAAACTCGCTCTCCTCCAGAAAACCAATTATAACTAGTACTTGCTTTTCTTCAGATGTATCTCGTCTTGTTCATGATACTTCTGTTGGCTTGTTATAATTCATTCCTGCAAATTCAGGAGCCAGGCTGGTTTTCAGCTTAATTATATTTTACTTGCACTTTTTCTGTTTTTGATCTGTTCAACAATTCATCCTTCACTCAATGACACTTAAGGAAAACAAATGTCCACCAGGACAGATTCCAATTGAGGAATCAGAATTGGAACAAGCCCAAATCCAATTTTAAGAATTAAGCTAGAGTTTATCTCTGGTATCCTACTATTCTCTCCAGCTCTTAGAATCATCTTCTGTTCAGAGCCCATACTCCTTCCTGTCACTGTGTGAATGATAACTCCATCTCTACATTATCATTTTATTGCCTCTCAAGCGCCCCATTCCCACTGGCATATAAAGTATGATCAAATATCTCACATCCGAGAATGTTTGTGGTGCTCTCATTGCCTTAGCGTTACTGTGAGAGATCTTTTCCACATCCGCTCATTTAAAGACTTTCCAACTACTGCTCTCGCATCTTCATGGCTAACATTTACAAAACACAACCAACCCCAACCTACTCTTCTCCCCCACCACAGAGAAATAACTCTGGTCAAAATTACCAAATTCTCCCTCCCCACCTCCTAGCTAAGACCAATGAATAATGTTCAACTGTGAAGACAAAAGAAAGTATAAGGTCAAGGGACAGTCTTCAGGCTCTGTCTTCCTTAGTCCCTCCAGAAGTCTACAGGTGCTGCCACCTCTTTCCCAAAGATGTCTTTCTCCCCACCACCATGAGGCTGGGCTGTTTCTTATCCCCTTATGATTCCTTCATGGCTTCCTTCCTTGAGTCTGTCTTCCTTCTGACAGTCATTCTTCACCTACTTACCTACTTAATTAAAGTCTTTTCTCAAGAGGGATATCACAGAGCCGCAGACACCATCTAGATGCCAACCATCCCCAAAGTTACCTCTCTAACCCTGCACTCTCCCCAGATTTAAACAGAGGACCATTTGAAAACCTGGAAGGTATCTATTTAAAGTGTCTTACTATGTTTCTTAATGTGAAGTTTAAACTTAATATACCCAAGACACAACACTTAGGTGTCTACCCAAAGCCTGAGCCTCTGAGTTTCCTAAACTCACTCAGCTATTACTACTCACCCTACAGTAAATCCTACCAAAACCAGATGGAAGACAGGTTGATAAAAGAGTGTGCCTCCAGCACAGGGCACTTGATTACACTTGGAATGACATCTAACTCTTCATTCAGCCTGTATTTCCCTATGATGGCCATTACAGCTTCCTCTGGGGTGCATTTTCTAGTTTTCATTGTTAATATCTGTTGCACATGGCAATGGGCTACATAGAGACATTTTCATATAAGTTTATATTACAAATTCAGCACATTCCACCCTCTAGTTTCTCATCCCCACCCCACTCCCCACTTAGTCCTCTTTGTCACCCTAGAGAGTCTCACTTTTTCAGGTCATACATACACATATGATTTTAGGTATCTATATAGAATCTAAAAGGTACAAACCCTCCAATATATCCTTTCTTCAGATTATAAATATAAATTGGTATCTGTCAAACTTGAGTGACAAATGAATGATTCTACGACTGGAACAGGAAGTATGAGAAATGAGCCTAGAGCATCTTGTGCCATAAAGAAAGGAGGCATTAGCCAGTCAGTGGTGGCGCACGCCTTTAATCCCAGCACTTGGGAGGCAAAGGCAGGTGGATTTCTGAGTTCGTAGGCCAGCCTGGTCTACAGAGTGAGTTCCAGGACAGCCAGAACTACACAGAGAAACCCTGTCTTGGAAAAAAAAAAAAAAAAAGAAAGAAAGAAAGAAAGAAAGAAAGAGAAAGGAGGCATTAACACACACATACAACAGACACACACACACAACATATATAAACACATACACTATACACATGCAGACATACAAACACATACACAACATATACACATATACACATACACGTACAACATATATGCATAAACATATACCCACACATACACACAACAAATACACATACATATACATATCCAGCCGGGCAGTGGTGGCGCATGCCTTTAATCCCAGCACTTGGGAGGCAGAGCCAGGCGGATTTCTGAGTTCGAGGCCAGCCTGGTCTACTGACAGCCAGGGCTACATAGAGAAACCCTGTCTCGAAAAAAACCATATACATATCCAAATGTATCCTATACATACACATACAACATACACAAAATATATACAACATATAGACATACAATACATACAGACAAAATATATACATACATATATACACACACAACACAACATACATGTACATATATGTGCACATACCACACATAAACACATACAAACATACACAATACATTCATATGTTATGTGTGCACACACATCTAATAGACCACAGGGACAGAGGATCCAGATAGAACTCCTAATGGCCAAAATGATTAACTCAAAGTTTAAAACATGCAAGCCCACTTAGGTAAGTCAATATTGCATAAACTAATAAATGAAAGGAACCCAACTTTTCATGCAGAAAAATTCCAAATATGCCACGTAGGTCTCCTGCTTAGAAATCTTACTCGTTGTTCAGGCCAAGAGATCAAGGTGAACCTCACGAATCCTGATGACAGTCACACCACTGAAGAAAAGAGCATCAAAGCTCTGTGCTCTCCCTCACAGAACCACAAACCCTATCCTAACCATGAAGTTGATGTTAGAGAAATGCCACTATGGGAGATCTTAACATACCTGACCAGTGAGTGATTTTCAAATGTCAAAAATCACAAAACAAGAAAATTTGAGAAGCACTTATTGAAGAGGAACCTAAGGAGACATAACTGAATGCAACTCCTCCTCCTAGGTGGGACTCTGTAACAAGAATGAGGAAGACTAAGGAATTATCATAATTCTCAACAAACCTTGCAAGCCTATGACTTAATTTTACATAGAATATATATTAAGACTTTTTTTAGGCTGGGCAGTGGTGGCACTCCTTTAATCCCAGCACTTGAGAGGCAGAGGCAGGTGGATTTCTGAGTTCGAGGCCAGCCTGGTCTACAAAGTGAGTTCCAGGACAGCCAGGGCTACACAGAGAAACTCTGTCTCAAAAAAACCAAAAAAAAAAAAAAAACCAAAAAAAAAAAAAAAAAAGAATTTTTTTAGTATGCATGAGAATTCTGTGGCTGGCTTATGAAACACCTGATAAGTGGGCTCAGTTCCCCAGAGTTCCTGCTACCTTCAGGCATGCATGCCTAATGAATCCTAAGGAATACACACCTGCTGTTCCCAGCACCATGGGTCAAGAGCCACACACCGAGCAAAGCTGAATGTGTTAACCCATCCTTACATAGTAAGTAGTTATGTTTCCTGCTTTAGGGGGCAGCCTGTGCCCCAACAATCCAATTTTAGCTATTCAACCAGAATAAGTCAATTAAATAAGCCAAATTAACAGTGCAAATGGAAAAAAGGAGATGTTTTTTAATATGGTCAGCTAGGAAAAAGGTGATCCAGCAAGGGCCCAAGTTCCTCTCTAGGGTCCTTGCATGAGGAGAAGTTTAAGTAGAAGGTAAGATATATGCATAATTAAGCAGTCTGGCCAAGGTGAGGTCCTGCCTACTGTCTCAGCTCCAAGTCTCTTCCACAAGGTCACATGACAAGTTGTAAATCTTTTTCCAGGATCCAAGCTGTGTTTAGAAAGAGAAATAGTCATTCTTCCAGATGGCCTGTAACGGTTAGCCAGTGAGTTAGTTAGTTTTAGTTAGTTACTTAGTTAGTTAGTTAGTTAGTTGGTTGATTCCTTAGCATTACCAGGAAGAAACTCTCAACACAGCTACCAATGGTATGTGAAAGTACATCAGAAGAATTAACTACCCTTAAGGAAGGCACAGAGATCATTGCAGTAATGTGTTAACACATACTAAATCAATCGCAGCCAACCTGAGGCCATGAAAGATGTGGTCAAAACATGACAGAGTAAGGGCTGGGAGAAGATTATGAGCTTGAGCTACTATTGAGTCTGTTCAGCCTTGGAGCCTGCACTACTCCGACATTCCTATGTCTGAGCCAGTTGAGCCCATGCTTCTCAGCAGCTCAGTTAAGGTCACATGGAAACAGCCTTTCAGATCCCATCTCATTCTGCACACTCATTCATTAGCACTGACCATCCTGACATCGCTTTCCCAAATATCTGGCTCATCTTGCCTTGGGCTCCATCAGGGACAATTCTTTCCCTGACATTCTGTCCTCAAGTCTCCCCATGGCTGCCTGTTTGTCCCCTGGGCTTAGCTCAGAACATGACTTCTTCAAACCAACTACACAGATTGTCCAACACGTGCTTTCCGTGCCGCCGCCCCAGCACTCTAGTCTGCACCCCCACTTTACTGCCTTCTGAGAATTTACACTGATGGATTCCTATTTCAGTTCCCACAGGCCTCTGCCAATTCACAGTCTTGAGAATCATGGCCCTCTTTGTTCCCTGTCAGTTTCTATATCTTCTGTGCTTAGAAATGCAAGGAATGCTTGACAAATGTTTGCTTAACAGATGAATTAACTAAACAGCTAACATATGCCCACTTTAAAATAAATTCACACTTTGTCCAAATGTGAGAATTTCAAGATGATTGACAGCGACGGTGTAAGGCTATCTTCTCAGTGATCTCCTTTAAAAGGCAGCGCTCTGTGTAGGGGACCATATGTTATATCTATATATAATGTGCTTAGATTCCCAGAAAAAATGATGAAGCCAGGTTGTCAGCAAAACACCCAAGGGATAGAAGCCGACAGATCCACACACCGAGCCATAGCAATGCCAAGAGCAATGAACTCAATTGACACCTTCGACCCATAGAGGACCCACAACACTTAAAATATACCCACCTCAAAGGGGGAGATTCGAATTACTAAAACAAGACAAAAGAAAATCCCATGTATTTGTGGGGTTTGAGGGGTTTTTTTAAATTTTGTTTTGTTCATTTTGTTTGTTTGTTTTGGGTTTTTTGGCTTTTTTTTTTTTTTTTTTTTTTTTGATTTTGGTTTGAGACAGGGCTTCTCTGTGTAGCCCTGGCTGTCCTAAACTTTTCCCAAATCAAGCTGGCTTCAAACACACAGAGATCCACCTGCCTCTGCCTCCCTAGTGCTGGGATTAAAGGTGTGCACTACCATTGGCTGGCCTGCTTTATAAAATCAGCATATGAACTGGATACAATGGCATATTGCAGTAATCCCAGTACTTGGAGGCTGAGGTAAAAGGACTATGGAAAGTTCAGTCCAGGGTACATATCGTAGGACATCCTACACTATGGGTATAAAGATCCTGTCTCAAAAAAAAAAAAAAAGAAAGAAAGAAAGAAAGAAAGAAAGAAAGAAAGAAAGAAAAGAAAAAAAACCCAAATAAATGAATGAATAGTGATACGTGTTTTGTGGCACTCAGAATGGGACCACGAGGAGTGAGTGGAGGCAGGGCTTTGCGTCTACAGCATCTCTGAGTTCCTGAGCTTTGGATGGGTTCTCCACACTGATCTCACTCTCCAAGGTCTGAGGACCACTGAGTGTCCAGAGAAAGAATTTTGGTTTTGTATTTCTAAAACTTACTTCTAAACCCAGGGAATGTTTCCCCAGTTTCCTTCTCTAGGAAGAAATAAAAACTGCTTACTGATTTTTCAGTCAAACCACAACCAGTAACTGGGTGAGGAGTCCTCTAGCACAGACCCTTGGATAGAGTCGATGCTGTGATTTTTCAGCCCTCAAGTTGAGAGCTCCATACATGGCTGCTTCATGGCCATTATCAGGAGTGTTTACAGACAGAGTGATCAATTGCAAAGGGCTTTTAAATCAAGCTATGCTTTAAAACTTATCCTACCAATGAATTTACTACCAATTTTATTGGTTCCTGGTTCCTATAAACACAACTGCATTGGTCCCTTTTGGTCTCTGATTTGTTGATTGACATGCACTTACTGCCCTGTTTCTGCTATTAATCTAAGTATTCTGTTTCCTTGTCTTCCAGATTGTCCTAGTAAGCCTTATCAAAAGAAAAGGGGGTGGGCAGTGCTAAAGAGATGGCTCAGAAGTTAAGAGCACTTGTTGCTCTTCCAGAGGACCCAGGTTCAGCTCCCAGCATCTACATGGTTACTCACAACCATTTTTAACTCCAGTTCCAGGGGATCCAGTGACTTCTTCTGGCCTCCATGGGCTCCAGGTACACAGCACACACACACAGACACACAGACACACACACACACACACAGGCACACACAGAACAGAGAGAGAGAGAGAGAGAGAGAGAGAGAGAGAGAGAGAGAGAGAGAACACTGCTTGATTCAGGAAGGACTGAGTATCTGAAGAACTGCAACAGCACAGGCAAATTGAGAACAGGCATGACTTGCCTAGGGTTAGCAAACCCTGGATAGAGATTATAAACTTCACAGGCACAATTTACGTAGTAGCACTGGAAATCAGCAATCAGGACATCTTATTTGGCCAGGGCAAGCTGAGAAAGCCAAGCATGGAATCAAAATGGTATAAAAGCACAAAGGAGGAGGGGGGATGTAATAGGGGGTTCTAGGGAGGGGTAATGGGAAAAGGGACATCTGTATTGTAAATAAATAAAAATCAAAAAAAAAAAAAAAAAGTAAGCCATGACTTTCTACCTGAAATGAGTCTCTCTTTGAAAGCATGAAGAAATATGGTTGGAGAGGATTTACTCTAACGGGAAATACAGAGTTGGCTAAATGACAATAGGGACGTCAGAACTCGGAGGAAAATAACCACATAACCTTAAATTTTGCAATAACTACCTTGGATGAAAAAGTAGTTACTCCTTCCAAGAACATACATCTAACAGCTGAGGGAGTGGCTCAGCTGGTCCAGTGCTTGCCTAGCATGCACGAAGCTCTGGATTCTATACAGATTAAACCAGATAAACTGGTCTTGGTGGTGTGTGCCAACACTTGGGAGTTGAAGGCAGGAGGATCAGAAGTTCAAGAACATCCTCTGCTACATAGTGAGCTTAAGGCCAGCTGGAGATAGAAGAGACCCTATCTCAATGGGAAGGAAGAAAAGGAAGGAAACAGAGGGGAATGGAAACATTTTCTTCCCATCTTCTTCAGAGCACTTACCTTAGAAAGCTTTGACTTATGGTACAGTCTCTTCTCCTTGAAAAAAAAAATATATATATGTATTTAATATATATTTATACTTACATATATGTATTTATATATTTATACTTATATATACATATCTATGTGTACACAGACACAAACACACACACACAAATATACACACACACACACACACACACACTCACAGTTTATAATACCAAGTTGGCCTTTTGCCTGTTGGCTTTGTGTGTATTTATGAATGTTTTTCTCAAGAGTCTGAGAGATATCACCTTGATTGGACATCAAGAAAGATGGGGCCTTTGTCTCAGCTTCTGTTAGATGCAGGACCCTAACTCAAAGGGGCTCCTTGGTTTAAATTGTAAAACTACCTCTTGTTATCAAAACATACTGTTTGTTTATTCTCTGACTCAAGCTAAGTACCCAAAGTGGATGGCCACTTCTCCTTCCTGGTAAAGTATGAAAATGAACAATGAGTGTCAGGTGGTGCCATCCAGTCCTCCTACTTGAGGACTACATGTCTATCATAAGAGACAGTGCATACTGCGCTGTATCTGTCTGGCTGTCTCTGACTGAGTTGTCTTTCTGCCTTTGCAGTCACTTGGTGAATTTTTTTTTAAATTGAATATTTTATTTATTTACATTTCAAATGATATCTCCTTTCCCAGTTTCCCCTCTGCAAACCCCCTATCCCATTTCCCCTCCCCCTGCTCCTTGAAGGTGCTCACCCACCCACTCACCCACTCCCACCTCACTTCCCTGGCATTCTACTACACTGGAGCATCAAGCCTTCACAGGACCTAGGGCCTCCCCTCCCACTGATGCCAGATAAGGCCATCCTCTGCTACATATGCGGCTGGAGCCGTGGGTCCCTCCATGTGTACTCTGAGCAAAACTCAGTGAATTCTTGTGATACACCCCACATTCTGGCTTTGTTCTTAGTAATAAACACCTTTTCTTTCACAGCACCCTCAGGAGGAAAATTTCCAGGTAGAAAGAAAATATTGGCTTTAATGTATTTCTACAACAGGTGCCATTCTTTTCTTTCTAGATATCCAAAAATTAACATCTTTAAATTTCAAAACCTTCAAAGCACATTTTGTGGCAAATGCTTGTGTCAGGCTATGCCACTGTTGCTGGGCAGGTGAGAAACTCACAATTAGCTTGGATGGGGGGGGGGTTGAACAAATATTGGCAACTGATACTCTAACTCTCTCGGTCTCTTTGTGTCTCTCTCTGTGTCTCTCTCTGTCTCTCTCTCTCTCTCTCTCTCTCTCTCTCTCTCTGTGTGTGTGTGTGTGTGTGTGTGTGTGTGTGTGTGTGTGTGTGTACTCACAAATGCACACATGTGTCTATGCACATGTGGGACTCAGAGGTTAGTGAAGTGTCTTTACCACTTTCCACCTCATGTTTGAGACATGGTCTCTCACTGAACCTGGGTTCACTGATGATGCCAGACTGGCTCCCCAGTGAGCCCAAGAATCTCCTTGTCTTTGCCTCACTGACATTGGGATTATAGGCAAATGCCTCTATGACACTGGGTGCCGAAGCCTGAACTCAGGTTCCTGTACTTGTGCGGAAAGCTCTTGACCAACTAAACCGTCTCCCCAGGCCCTGAAGCTGACATTTTCAATGATGTGTTTGTTACATTCGACTGAAATTTGGGAGAATCTTTCTGTGTACTAGATGAGTAAAGTTCAGAACTGACCTTTAGTTGAGTTGCTCTCCTAATAGGAAAACAAATAAGTGATTAAAAAAAAACGTGTTGGAATGGAATCTTGAAATTTTTAAAAATGAAAACAGTAGCGTTTTAAGTATTTCCGTGGGTGCTTAAATGCTACACATTTGCGGTCCACACAACAAGAACAGCTTCTCTGTCCTAATGAATCCATCGTTTTTCTAAAACCCAACATTGTATTAGCACTCATTGAAACCATAGAAACCATTTGGCAACACATCTCTCACCACAAACCAATTGCAATCAGCTCTGTCAGATACTTATTTGCTTGTAGAAATGATGAGTTTCCCCAAGAGGAGAGAACTGGTGAGCCTGGGAACTGCAGGTGGCCATTCCAACACACAGGCAACAGCAAGAACAGAGATACCCTTGTGGCAAACGGTCACACCTTCTGTGTCACTCACTGAGAGCTACACAAGTTCAATCCCCTGTTGTCAGTGAGCAGCATGCTTTAGGAACATCGAGCTAAACAAGGTTCCCAGAGATGTCACTGCAATTTGAAGGCAAAGAATACGGAAGGCATACAGTTTTGCGCCACAAGCCCTCTTGATATTCTTTGGCCTCGAGTCTTTAACCCATTTTATAGCAACACGATCATCAGTTCTTTTTTGGTTTCTTGCTGCTGAGATGTAAGAGCTTCTTGTGAGTTTTGCATATTAACTCTCTAGTGAATGCATGGTTTGCAAAAAACTCTCTCCAGTTGATTGCAAGTCTATTTCATTCAGGAGTGATGACCAGGTACTGTGAGGGGGAAGAACCTGAGTGGCACTATGGGTGCAGGAGCAGGAAGAAGCAGCATGGGGGTCACACATTTGCTACTCCCCATCAGAAAGCTATGGCACTGAATGTCCTGGGTAGACCCAATGAGAGAGAATAGAACTGATGTACAAGAAAAAGCCCAGAATGGGGACTGTAAAGTGATTGCTGAGTAAGCATGAAGGCCTGAGTTCAGATCCCCATCTTGTCTTTCTTATATGTTCATGTTTGTGTTTTCAAACTGGGATCTGGGTATCTGGAGTTAAGATGTTTGAGGCATTTCTTGGCATAGCTATCTGGTCTTGTCATTGTGAGGTGGATGTTCCAGTTGCCCCTTTGAGTTCCTAGGCAAGTGTGGTGGCTGTGAGGTCCCTGGTAATTCGTTTGAGAGCCAGTAATGACACAAGTGAGGTGGATATGGACTGGGAATAACAGCTAAACAAGAGGGGCCATGAGAAAGAGCTAGAAGGACCAGGGTCTCTGCCAAGAGCTAGAGTCTCCAGAGAGGAGGTTGAGTAGGAGGAGGGGGTTCCTGCAGGTAGACTGATCAATGACTACAAATGAGTCTGGAGAAAATGGAATGGGAGCCATGAAAGATAGTAAAAATCATCTGTTCAGTGTGGCCACTGGAAGTCCCTGGTAGAAAGTGATTCTGCCGATCAGAGGCTAACACAGGGCAGCAAAGATGGGCGAGGAGAAATGTCTGTAAAGGTCAATAGGGAAGAGCTCATGTGGGTCCAAAATAAGAGGCAGGGTCCCCAGGGAAGGGAGGTGGAGTGGGATGAGGGGTTCCCATAGACAGGCTGCAATAGAATGAACAGTAAGTATACTGTTGTCATAGCAATGAGAAAAGTAGCTTACACACCCACAATCAATGTCCCCCTAAAGGATCCATTTCCTCTATGTCTTAAGTTTGACCAGGCCCTCAGGTGTAACCTCCCATGATTCTTCACCTTCTATTCACAAATGTTCCAGAACATAAAGGAAATACAGTATTTTTATAAATTTTTATGACTGGGTTTCTGCTTCATTATTTGGGCTGACAAAATCAAACACTGGTGATATTCTGCTTGTGTTTCACAACCTACGAGATGGAGTTTAGTGGCCAACACTGGAGACCTGGGATGACCTTATCCTTCCCTGTATGTGAGTTCACAGACTCTTTGGATCCATCATAGCTGGTTAGCAAGCTGAGTGCTTGTGGGACTGAGCTTTAGAATCCATTTCTAAATGTAACAATGAAATAACTTCAGCTGGCTCCACTCCTCTCCAGCCACACCCTGGGACCAGCCCCCAGGACTCATAATACTCTGATGCTTTATGCTTACAATATTCATTCCCCTTCAGGTTTCTCTGACACATAGCACTATGGAATTCTTATCATAGTGCCCATAAACAGAACATTCCAGAAAACACTCCTGAGAAAAGTGTCAGACATTTCAATAATTTTTCTTATTTCATTCTCCTTGGTTTGCATTATGCTAGTCTATATATTATATGTCTATAATATGACAAAGTAGGCAATGTCATCAATACCCACTTACTATCAAGTACTGGGCATGCTCCTGGAATATCAACACTTTTAATATCTAACAACACATGTTTCTTACCAAAAAGTCTTCTTTTATGAGGCCTTTTCAGAGCAGACAGGTTTCCCCAAGAACCTAACAAAAGGCAGACTTGCAGTATGGTATTCTCCAAGATATAGCAGACCCCCTATGTGGGGGCTTCTGTCAGACCACAACATCTCTGTTTCAGAACATGGTACCTTCCTAAGTTCAACTTCCAAAGACAGTGTCTGAAGGAACCCAAAAAGGATTACAGGGAGCAGCTGGGATGACTAAACTGGCAAATTTGTATAGTTTCAACACCTTATATCATGGAGAGTTAGAGAGACAAGACTCTGGGGTTTGCTGGGTGGCTTGTCTTGTCCAGTGAGCTCTAAGTTCAGTTGAGGCCTCAAATCAAAAAATAAAGTGGAGATCAACTGTGGGTCCCTTGTTCTGGAGGGTGTGCCATGATGATCTCCTGGCAGGGGACATGGTGAGAGCAGGAAGGGCTTGCTACTGTCTCTGCTGCTGCCTCCTCCCATGTCTCTACTGTCTGTAGGTCTCTGACTGGCCTGGTGCGGGAGGTCTAGGCCAAAGGGCGCAGACTGAGAGCAGGGAGGGGATATTGCCTGCCCCCCCCCCCATGCTGCTGGGTCACTCCCAGGTGCTGCACCTGTCTCTCCACGCTGAGCCAGCCTGGGCCCGGGCTGGGTCCATAAGTAGTCGGCTAGCTGGCAAGGAGGCAGCTTGGTGTCCCAGGCAGGTTCTGGGAGACCAGATCCCTCCCCAAGTGTTACACCTCTTGTGACAGAAACTCTCAGATACCAGGATGATTCTCGAGCACTTTACTTCCTCTAAATAGAGCCCTTATATACAGTTTCAGGGTAGGTTAGAATCTGGCAGCAGATAACGCCTATTGGCTTGGTCTGAGAGCTTGGAGATACCTCATCTGTATGTGGGAGAGCCTGAGGCACTGTTCCTCATGACTGATGGCCATAGACCTCTCTGTGGGAGGGGCTGTGGAGGGCTGAAGCTAAATGAAAAGAACCAGGGCTAGGAGCAGAGCCGAACTCCTGTGGTCCAATAAGGGTCCGGAGTTCCAGGCTTATGCTCGACCAAGCACCCAGCTGCTTCTCACAGCCCACTGCCTGACAAGCAACAGAAGACACCAGTGTCAACCCCTGATCTCTATACACATGTATACACACATACACACACACACACACACACACACACACACACACACACACACACACACAAGGGGGCTTGTTATAAGGCAGCTCTTTTACAGCTACTCACAGCCAGAAGGCCAGTGAAGTCTTTGATCTCTCTCATCTTTCAATCTCCCTTTGAAATCAAAAGACAGGGAAATATCTTAAAAATCAGGACAGTCAAGAAAACACTTCTCTCAGCCTTGTAGCCCATTAAAAGCAAACTCAAACCTTTTACTCCAGAATTATAAGTTACACTTAAGGAAATCGATAGCTGTTCACTTCTGATGCTGTGTGTTAAAGAGATGGTCCCTCACCCATCTTCTTTGTGCCTGTCCATCCTGAGAAGCAGAAAAGAAACCATTAATAAGATGTTTAATAACTCTAACTGTATACTCAAGAGAAAATATCTAATGTGAGCCTCAGAAGAAAGCCACCAACAGAGGTAATATCAAGGGTACAGATGTGAAGGGTTGCCAATGGTGTCTGCCAATATAAACCGACCACAGGGGGACCAATAATAAGATCAGGAGAAAGAGACCCTGCCTCAAGTAAAACTGGCAGCACAGGACAGAACATGTCATGAGACAAAAACACCATGACCAGGTTCAAACAAAGGGCTCCACAAGGTGGTCAGTAAGGACACAACCCAGATACAAACAAAGGGATGCTATCAACTCCTTAAGATCCACAGGCAAATGCAGAGGAAATGTCAAGGCAGCTGGAAGGCTGCTGGCCTGGCCGGACTGTAGCTACTCACTGTTTGTCACACTTAAACACACTTGTACAAGGTGACCAGGGTAAAACATAGCCTATTTGTTTAGAACATTTAACTATTTGTTTTGTTAAGTGCCACACTTCTAGCACTAAAAGAGAAGTATGATTGGTCCTCCGAGGCTGATGGAAACCCACAGCTAGCTGGAGCCCTCACATGGAGCCAGGCTATGCTGCAGCACCTGAATGTGGAGAACATCTCTGCCTCTGGCAGAGCTGGCAGATAAAGTCAGATTATCACCAGGGCTAACCATGCCTTTCTCCTCCTTACACACAGGGATTAGGAAACCGGGAATGCATTGAGGTCAACTCCAGCTAGTTATAGGTATGCAGCTACAGCCTCTGCCTATGGACCCTCTGTGGCTATCTCTGTTGCAGTGGCAGGTGGGGATGGGAGCCCTTGGTTTACCTTCCACATCATGGTCCTTCTTGGTTTTCCTCCTTCCATCTTGCAGCTGTGGTCCTAACTCCAGAGAGCATCTGAGTCACTGTCTAATCCATCAGCTTAGAGCCTGGCTCCCACTAGAGGCTCATTAAAGTTTTGTTGTAGAGTTTAGGGGGATTCTGTTGTTCTTTTCATCTTATTGGTTGCATTAGTTTTTTGGAAGCAAACCAACAATATTATAGGGGCTAAAGAAAGAGTTATAGATGCCAGAAAGACGGCCCAGCAGTTAAGAGCACTTTCTACTTTTCCAGAGGACCTTGAGTTCAGTTGGGCACCTGTAATTCCAGCTTCAGGGCAATCTGATGCCCTCTTCTGGCCATCTCAGGCACCTGCACTCACATGCATAGACATACACACCCTGTAGTGTTTACATCAGAATATCCCTGTCCTGAGTTTGAATACTTGGTCTTCAGTTGGTGGCACAGTCTGGGAAAGTTTAGAAAGTGAAGTCTTGCAGAGGAGGTTATGTCACCAAGGACAAGCTTTAAGAGTTGAGTGATTTGTGCCCCTTTTAGCTCATTGTTCTGGCTTCAAGGTTATGGCAAAGGATGTGAGCCCTGAGCTCTGCACTCCAGCCACCACGAGGGTCACTTGTCATATCTCTGTTCCCACCCTGGACATTATTCCTCTGGAAACATGAGCCAAAATAAACTTTCTTGTCTTTAAGTTGCCTTTATCATGGTGCTTTATCACAGCAACAGAAAACTAATACAGACATTTAATTTAAAATAATGAAATAAACCTGTCTTTAGAAGGAGCTGATCCTCCCCTTTACCTCCGTTCTTTTCCTTGAAATAATCAGTGTTAATATTCCAAGCCTTCAAGAATCTGACATGGGCCAAGGACAAGGAAACGGGCTTCAGGCAGGAATGTGACATTAGGCTCAAACAAAGAAGTAATTTTGGGTAGGAATCTAAATCTTAGGCTAGAACAAAGAAGTAATTTCAGACAGGAATCTAAATTTTAGACTAGAACAAGGAAGTAGGCTTCAGACAAAATAACCTTGAGCTAGGACAGAGAAGTAGGCTCAGATACTTTGGTCATCCTGATAAGCCCTTAGAAACAGTGATCATGGGAGTGTTCACATAATTGAGTTTAGTGCCTTGCTTTTTTTTATTTTTTTGACTATTTGTGTTTATTGTCTTGCTTGTTCTTTGACTATTTGCATCTATTGTATTGCTAGACAATACAGCTCTCAACCTAGAACTGACCTTAATACATGCATGTAATTAAAATGGTAAAAAAGTGTAAAGGAGGGGGGATGGGATAGGGGGTTCTAGAGAGGGGAAATGGGAAAAGGGGATGACATCTGTATTGAAATTAATAAAATATCCAATAAAAAAACTAAAAAAAAAAAAACTAAAAAAAATTCCAAGCTTTCTGTTCTTCTCTAAATGTATTTTTCATTAAAAAGAAAACCTCTATTGTTACAGTAAAATTGAAAGAAAATATTTAATATTTAATACTCAGAGCACATTAACTCACCAAGAATTTAAAACGAAAAAAATCTGTTTTAAGCACTGTGATAAGTGCTGAAGAATGAACTTAAATACCTTAATAGCAAATATTATCTGTCATTTCCTTTGGTGGGTCAGATAATACCCATTCTCAGTAAGAGATGACTCCAACAGAAAGTAGCAGTAAGTCAAATCAGGGATGGGAAGGGTTAATACTGAGAGAGCTGTGAAGCAACTGAGGCAGTCTGCCCTCTAGATTTCAAACTAAAATCAACCCAGGAGAAAGAGCTCAGTGAGCACGTCAGAATGCACCTAGGTGGTCTTGATCACACTCATCATGTAGTGCGGTGCTCTTTCCTCAAGGAGCTGCTGAGTGTTGCATGACTTGTCCTGGCAAAAAAGTGTAGACAGATGCATATTTACCCTGATAGGGAGTGACCTCACCCAAGTCCAGATTAATGAGTTCACTAGACCCACAGGGGAATGGATCTAGATGTAAAACTCTCAGCTTCTTCTCTAACACCATGTCTCCAGTACCCCACCAGGCTTCTCCCTGTTGGGAGCTGACTTTAGGCAAAAAACGGCTAGAAAGCAGCTATCAGCTTTGCAGCCATCTTGAGCCATATACCCTGACATGAGACTTGGTTTTCAACAGCCTACAACAGCTGAAGCACACTCTGATATCCCACATAGCTTGTTTTGCTGTTAAGTGCCCACAGCTGCAAGGAGCACGTGGTATCCACGCCTACAAGGCATGCAGTGCACGTGCTGTCCACGTGCTATCTACGCCATATATGCCTGTAAGGTGGATGTGCTGTCCACGCCTGTAAGGCTTACGTCATATCCACACCTGCAAGGCACGTGGTATCCACGTGCCTACAGGGCATGTGGCAAAAGCCTATAAATACCCAGGATTTCCTTGTTGTAGTGTGTGTGTGTGTGTGTGTGTGTGTGTGTGTGTGTGTGTGTATGTGTGTGTGGTGTAGTAGTAGTAAGTGTAGTGGTGTGTGTATGGTGGAGACAGTAAAGAAGACTTTACTACAGACCCTCTGGTTTGTCTCTATTCTTCACGTCTCTTCCCCTTCTTCCCCCCACTCTCTCTCTTGCTAAACCCGGACCTGCGGAACAGAGCGGGCCACTATAGTTTGGACCCCAAACGTGGGCAAGAGTGGTCCGTTGCAGTTAGCTCAGGGCTTTTACAGTTTACAGCTCGGGGTTTTTTACAGTTTGGCACCTGAACAGGGGCTCCAGTAAGCGGGGCTTTTACAGTTTTGGCGCCAAGCATGGGGCAGAAAGGTCCTTTACATCTCCCCATGATGATAATGGACTAAACCTCTGAAGCTGTAAGTCAGCCGCAATTAAATGATGTCATTCATAAGAGTTGCCATGGTCATGGTATCCCTTTACAGCAATGAACCCCTAACTAAGACACTGAGGAACACCTTCAATCGGTGTAACACACATGCAATTGAGTTCCTGATGGAGAAAAGATGGAAATGGACAGGAGGTGAAGAGTACTTGAAATAAATACCAACAATCTCCTGTTTAATGAGAGTTGTAAGTTACATGATCTCATGATGAAGAAGATGTAATTGTTTTTATATAGTTTTTGCTAGATGCTCAACATTCAGTACCAGACACATCTGCCTACCTATCTGCTGTAGGTTAAGCAACAACCCCTGAAAAATGTCCTGACGTCCTAAATACTTAGTAACTATGAATATTACTGTGTTTGTGTTTCTTTCATAACTGTGACAAAATGCCTGACAAAGGTGCTTAAGGAAAGAAGGTATATTTTGGCTCCAAGTTTTGGGATATGGTCCCAAACATGGTGGGGAAGCCATGGTGGCAGGAGGCGGCAGCAGCTGGTCACATTCTTTCAGCAGTCAGGAATTAGAGGGGGAGTAATGTTGGTGTTCTACACACTCTCTCCTTTTAATGCAGTCCAGGACCCCAGCCCATGATCTAGTGCCACCACAATTAGGGAAGGTCTTCCTTCCTCAAGCTAGAAACTCCCTCATGGGTGCATCTAGGGGTGATTCTAGGTCTTGTTAACATCAATATTAACCACCAAAACTATCTTATTTGGAAATAAGATTTCAAATATAGTCCTACTGAAGTGAAGTCACACTCTATCAGGGTGGAACCCAATATGACTGACTGGTGAGTGTCCTTACAAGGGAACAGAGAGATAAGGATGAAATGTCCACTAGATGACTATACAACAAATGAGAGAGAGAGAGACAGAGAGAGAGACAGAGAGAGAGAGGGAGAACTTCAGCAGAATTTCCCCTGGTTCTCTGAGAAAACCCTGAACTTCCAACAATCTGATTTTTTTAACCTTCGGCTCATTCAACTGTGAAGGGGAAACTGTGTTTCTGTTGCTAAGCCACCTTCTTATGGTCATGTGCTACAACAGAGGTACAAAACCCACCTTGCAGAGCCTTGCGGAGCCTGTCAGAATCAGCCAGGACTGTTCTTGTCAAATTCAACATGGCACACTCCCCCTGTCTGAGAATAGTGAAATGTTACAATTGAAAAGCCCTGTTTAGTGGGCTCTGAACTCACTACATCTACCCTCCCTCAGCATCTTATAAATGAATTCAAACAGAAAGAGACTCTTGTCCTAGATTACAGTTACTTCCCTACATTCTGACCTGAAATCCACAAAGATGGCATACCAGGCAAATGGTTCAAAGGAGAGTTAAAATGTCTAGGAAATAATCCTGTTAGTCAAAGCTCCTGATAACATTTCCCAGCCAAGCTGATGAAGCTCCTAAGTAGTGTGTCAGTCACTCAAGGGAAATGATGTCCTTTGTCACACAGAACTTCTGCACCTGTAGGCAATGGTCAGAAGGAGAAACAACCCCATGGCCTCAGGTACACCATATATATACTGTAATCTTTGCCAGTATGCAGCAAAGTATTTGAGAGTGTGCAGCCCTTTAATACTGAAATGGACTTCAGCCATGGACTCTAAGAATATGATGTCAAAAACCTAGAGAACAGAATAGAAAGATGGAGGAAGGAGGTCAGAAAGAGAAGTATAGGGCCTGACAGCAATTCTGCTGTCTTAATTAGCAGTCAGAGTCATCTATTTCATACCCAGATATTCAGTAAAACATTACATCTCTAAGGTTGCTGTTTCCATCCCTCCTAAGGTGTGTGTGTGTGTGTGTGTGTGTGTGTGTGTGTGTGTGTGTGTGTG
>JANHMN010000007.1:83108481-83129150 GCA_030674055.1 Rhabdomys pumilio
ATAGATAGATAGATAGATAGATAGATAGATAGATAGATAGATAGATACAGAGTTTATTAGAAATACAATCTGCAGTCCAACTAAACCAACAATGGCTGGCTAAAAACAAAAAGTCCAAGAATCCAGTAGTTGCTCAGGCAACAAGGCTGGGTATCTTAGCTGGTCTTCAGTACATGCTGGAATCCCAAAGTAGACTCTAATGCCAGTAAAGGAATGGACTTGCTACCAAGATGAGGGCAAGCAGGCAAAATAGAAACTCTTCCTTCTTACACATCCTTATATAGACTTCCAGCGGAAGGTGTGGCCCAGATAAAAGGCATGTGTCTTCCCACTTCAAGATCCAGATTAAACGTCTGTCTTCTTGTATCAAAGATTTAGATTAGCAATGGATCTTTCTATTTCAAATTAAGCAAAGACTCCTCACAAGTATGCCTTCCATTTAGAGGTTTTAGTGGATTCCAGGTCTAGTCAAGTTGACAACCAAGAACACATTAACCATCACAGCAACACATTAACCAGCATGGCGGAAAAGATATTCCTATGGGGCATTTGATAACAAGGGAGAAGGAAAAAGATGGGACTCAGGCAGACAGAGGACTTGAGAAAAGCCTTTGGTAGGAAACACAAAGGTCTGTGATTACAGCAGAAGAAAGAAAGGCGGTAACAGAAGAGGGAAAGTAGATTACTTAAGTGGGACAATACAGCAGAACAGGTTCAAAATCTTTTCTCACCAGCACCATGGCCTTGGCTTTGAGTTTCCTTGCCTGAGACCATGCTGAACATGAATGAATGCCGGGAAGCCCAGTGGAGTGCATGGAGAGACACCATTTCCCTTTTGCTTAGATTCTTGAGTGATGGTTCTCAACCTTCCTAATGCTGCAACCCTTAAATACAGTTCCTCATGTTGTGATGACCCCAACAATAAAATTATTTTTTTTTAACTTTTATTGATTCTTTGTGAATTTCACATCATGCACCCCAATCCAGCTTATCTCTCAATCCCCTCATATCTACCCTTTGCCTTCGCTAAAATTATTTTCATTGCTAATTCATATCTGTAACTTTGCTATTATTATGAATCATAATGCAAACATCAGTTTTTTAATGGTCTGAGGCAACCTATGATTGATTCCTGTGAAAGGGTCCTTTGACCCCCAAAGGAGTCATGACCCACAAGTTGAGAACCACTGTCCTAGAACAACCAAAGAGGATGGTCACTCCTTGAGACCCCAGTGAAGGACAACCTCTATCACATTTGGCACTAGAAGTTTTTAAATTTATATTGTTTATCAATATTATTGGCAGGCACACACCATGACATATGTGGAGGTCAGAGGACAACATGGTACAGTCAGTTCTCTCTTTCTACCTTTATTTGGGTTCCAAAACCAAATTCAGAACCTTAGGCCCACCTGGAAAGTGGCTCACCCACCAAGCCTTCTCTCCAGCACAATAAAAGTTTTATATATTGAATTGTTTCTCTTATTTTATGTGCAGGTTTTAAAACAAATGATAGGATTATATTCTATTAAAAAAATTCTATCTTGACTTTTTGGGTTCCTACTAAGTTATCAGAAACCTTTTTAAGAGGGAACAGCTTGCATCCAAATCAGACTGCAGGAAAACTGTTACAGAGTTCAAAGCATCATTGTTCAAAGCAGTATGTTTAGAAACTGAAAAAGTGAAACTTTACAAATCCCTCTGAATTTAACATTGGGTCAAAGGCAGTCGATCTCTGTCTGTCAGCTGTCAGCATTCAGTCAGTAGCTTGCCAGGTCTGTGCATTTAGTGCTTAAATTTCCTGCTTCCATGATGACCAATGAAAAGAAGCAGTACTTGTCCACTTAGTCCTCAAAACACTTAGTGATAGCAAGAGCTAACTGCAGGAAAGACTCAGAACCACTGAGCAGGCGCTTCACACCATTAGCATGCTCAGCTCTGAGAGAAGCCCTGTAAGTCATTTTACACATAGAGAAGCTGAGGCCCAAACCAACATGAAAGTAGGAGGTGGCTATGTTGAAAATGCTGGAAAAGGGGGCTCCAGAGGCAATGTGAAGGGGATAGGAGAGAAAGTGGGGATTTTGACCAAACTACATTATATACATGCATAAAATTCTCAACAAGTAAGGTAAAAATTGCTTTTTAGTATTTTTAATATTATTTATGTAATTTATGTGTGACAGCTCTGTCTGTATGTGTACCTACATGCTAGAAGAGGGTACAGGATCCCATTACTGATAAGACTCACCATATGACTGCTGGGATTTGAACTTAGGACTTCTGGAAGAACAGGCAGTGCTCTTACCATTGAGCCATCTCTTCAGCCCTAAAAAAAAATGTATTTTTAAATATACTATTAAGTAAAAATTTTAAAGTAAAGCACACCTTTAATCTCACCAGAGACAGACAGATCTTTGTGAGTTTGAGGCCAGTGTGAGCTACATAAGGAGTTACAGAACAACAAGGGTTACATAGTGAAACCTGCCTCAAATAAAATTTAAAACATTAAAAACAAAGATGCTGAGAGTCAGAAGCATCACATGGGTGGTCCTAAGCATCACTATAAGATAAAGGGAGCAGCAGAGCTCAGAGCCAGCTTAGAAAGCCACACTGCTAACCAAGTGACCTACTTACTGCCTCTATGTGACTCTGTCCAGTCAGCAGAACCCCATAGGAAACCTCTGGGGTTTATGTTGTCACATTGACTGGTGTACCTGCCAGCAGCTTTGGGAACCAGCTTCACCTGAGAGGAAGGCTGTGAATAAAAGGGAATGGAGGGCAAGAGAAATGTGGGGCCAAGACAACATATTTTAATCAAGGCCTGAAGTTTAATATTTTGCTTTCACATATAAAGGGGGAGCCCAATCCCCCAGAGTCTCTTCTCGGTTCAGTCCAGGGTCTGGGTGAGGAGATAGTAGTCCAGAAGGTGTCAAGGCTAGCTCAGCAGGCAGTCCATTCTTCTTAGCTCAGTAGCAGACTGCAGGGTGCCAAGGCTGGCAAGGCAATGCCTCTCCTAGGTCCTATTGTTGTTTGGTCTATTGTGGTAAAAGACTTGCAGGCCTGCTGGGGCCTGCGGGAAGGGTACAGTTCCCCCCTTAATTTTTTAAAATGGCGATGCCAATATCTGGATGGGGTACAATATTTCATCCCGTCCAGGGTCTAGAGTGGCCAGGTGACTGTGACTGGCTTAGGTTGGTGTTTATATTACTCCTATATTACCCGTCATATATTACCCGTCATCGAAGAAAACATACATAGCATATTAATGTATGCCTCTGTCTTAGGTTTATAGGAGCTCAAAACACTCTTACCCATCTTTGACTAACAGGCCATCATTGGCACACTCTTTAGACCAAGACCACACTCAGACCAAAGGACCTGTGGGCATGCACCAGATGCAGTTCTTCACAGCAATGTGTAACTGCTATGATGAATAGCTGAGCTTGCTGAGAGTGATCCTGTGTGAGGGCAATCAATCTGCTTAAAATACAAAGGTCAACGGTTAAAAGTAACATGATTATCCAAGCAATGTAGAAAATAAGGTTGGAAGTGGAAGTATTTCAGTATCTAATCCAACTGCTAATTAGCAGGGATCAGACACAAGAATGGCCACCAGGTATATAGTGGGTGGCTTTAAGTAATGATAAAAAAATACTCTCCAGTGAGAGTGGAGATTATATGCCAAGTTAAATCAGCTGGTTGATAAAGATTTTGAGACATCTTTATTATTGGAATCATAATTATTAGGCTCAAGATCTGTGTCCACTTGACAAAACAGTCTTTCAGGCAGTGATCAGGCTCCATTCTCTTTTTCTGAAAAAATGTAGACTGACCCACCACCCCAAATTAAAACAGGATTGGGACCACACCAAGTATTAGTTAAGGGGTCTCTCCACAAGATCCTGGCAAATGAGTTGGAAGTAACTGGATGCCGGTGGCGATCCACTGCAGACTGACCTTTAGCATCAGTTTGCAGAAAATTTAAAACAAATAAGACAAAAGCAAGGTATGCTTTTGGTGACCTTGGGTTCTAATTTCCCCTTTCTAGTTTAACAAAAGCCAATTTTTAAGAATTACTTGTAAAACCAGGCAAGAAGCACCATTAGCTGCTTTTCTTATACTTAGAGAGTTATGAAAATATTATTTTAAAGTTTCATAACCTCTATTTCACAATTTCTTGTCCTTGAGGAAAATAAGAAAATATCAGAAATATGAAATTGTCAACAGACATCTCAAATGTTTGACTGTAGCCAAATAACTGCAATAGCCAGTTCCATTACCTATCATAGTCTGATATGGAACACCAAGCACAGGAAAATACTATAGGCAATAACTAATTATATTTTTAGTTGCTTTTCTTGTTAAAGTAGTTGCAACTAGAAAGCATAAACGGTATCAAGTCACATGTACATATTTTATTTTTTAAAATCAAAGATGAGTAACATCTATTTGCCAAAATTGATTACATATAAGTCTTCAAGACTTAGCACCATTATGAAAAAATTGAAGATACTGAGAACGAGTTTTTGCAATTTAACTTGCACACTTTCTAGAAATAACAAATTATTGTCTCAAGCTATTATTATTTTGATGTTGTAAAGAATAAGACTGTGTGGCCAATTATTTTTGAAAGACCTATAATATGTCTAATATTTAAATCTGCTCTGGCATTGTCCTGGGGTTCAGACAACCCAAGGACCTTTTAAATGTCTTATAAAGTTAAGAAACAGTACATGTTTCTTAAATTAAGCTTTATTTTTATAAATAAAATTTGAGAACTAGCTATATCTAAAAAAGGAACAATTTTAAGCAATTATAAATCCTGAGCCATATACTGGCTAAGAGTATATAAATTGAAAGCTTGATTTTTTTAACATTTTAAACAGTGGCTACAACACATAATTTAATTATTTGTGTTGAAGCAGGGGAAACTCAAGAAAATAAATGTGATTTAATTATATATATTGCCTTCTCAATAGATGAGGCATCTGTAAATATAGTAAATATAGTAAATATCTTTTCTATGGGCTGCATGCATAGTAAATTTTAAAAAAATATGAAAGCATGCATAGAGAAAAACTGTAACAACTTGACTTTTGGATAATGATCATCAAATTTGCCTAAAATGTTTGCCATGTAATAGGCCAAATATCATTATTTTTTAATAACCAATTTAATTGTTATTTGGAATAAGGAATGAACCTTTTATCCAAAATGCTTTTAGGATTCTATCTTATAATCTTGTATTAACACAATAATTTTATTATAATAGGATGTTTAAACTTTATTTGTAGATGAAGAAAGATAAATCCACATTATTGGTTTCTTTTTCCAAAGAGCTGCTGTGGGCATATGAGTAGTAATAACACAAACAGCCAACAATTTTTTATAGTCTATAAAATTTATCTGCTGATAACTAACAGCTTACTCTTTCAGCAAAGCTATCTCTCCTTTATTAGTTCATTGTCAAGGGGAATTAGGACTTGTATCCCCTTAAGAATATCAAACAGAGATTCAAATCCTCCTATGGTAAGCTTAAGATAAGATTTTAGCCAATTAATATCTCTTAACAACTTTTGAAAATCATTAAATGCAAATCAAATTTAAAAGCAAACCATTCTTTTTGCATGTACACTTGCAAGCCAGAAGAGAGCACTAGATCCCCCCACAAACGGTTGTGAGTCACCATGTGGTTGCTAGGAATTCAACTTTTATATTTTTAGTTATGAGTCTAGCCTTTAACAGCTGAGCCATCTCTCTAGCCCCAACTATCTATTTTTATTAGAATTTTCTGTGTCACAATTTGTTTAGGATATAACTGAGGTCTCAAATATTGAAAAGATACTGACTTTGAATCTTTTCTGGAGCAACAAGTACTCCAAAATTTTAAAGCCCACTATATTGGACCAAAGGCTTGTAGAAAAATTTTTTTAGAGAGATTAGCTAATAAAGTATCACACAATGAATAATATACATTAAAAGATTTAAACTCTTAATTTCTTGTATTAAAGCAACAACAATTATATATATATAATAATTGTTATATATATTAATTGATATATATATATATATCAATTAATCATTCTTTGAAGCAAACCTTTTTAATGATATTACTTTATGGGCTATCAAAAATTACGAGCAAATTTATTGAATGCAAACCTCCCACCTTTACCAGTAATGTAGAGGCAATGTATAAAAACAATCTTGTAGATCTATAATAATTCTATAAGCATTTACTGGAATGGCAGCTGGAGTAGGCAAGGTAGGCTGTAATGCCCCATTAGTTTCATAAATCTTAAGTTTGAACTTTCTTTTGGATTAATTTAATAACCAATCTTTTTTAGCTGAGTGAGAATATCAGATAAAAGCCAAGCTGGAGGCAATCTTGTCCTCTAATAATTGTTGTATAACTTAAGATTAAGTCTTTGCTAATAATATATTGAATCTAATATACATTATAGGAACCAAAGCAATCTCATTCTTATTCTTAACAAACTTGGAAGGAAGTAGATGTAAAGGAATCAAAACAAATTAAATAATTTTTTGTCAGCAGGTACAGTTACAATTCCTGGCCCATAAACTCTTTGTTGTGAATGTATTTGGGTTTACCCCTCCTCCCGTAAGAAACAAGGAAGGCAAAAGACAAATTCCAGAAAACACATTTCTAGGAGCTGGTCATGAAGACCCAGGACAAGAGGAATATTTGGCACCTAAGCTTCTGCTGAGCTCAGTCTGCAATGTCTTAATTCAAATGTAAATGTTCTTAATCTCAGCCTGTTTTCTGAGGCCTGACTAGGCAAAAAAAAAAAAAAAAAAACCACTTAATTTAACTCTATGTGTTGTATCTTTTTCTCTATACATGGGCAAATCAAAATATCTCAAACTCAAACTCACGATTGAACTGTCAACTGTAGCCAATGGAATATTGGCAGTTTAACTATATTTTTACACTTCTTTTGTAACATTAGAGTATAGCCATAATTTCAAGAAACAAAACCAATTTAACGATGTAAGCAATCTATTTTTTCTAAAATCAACACCAAGTAATTACCTTTATGTTACAAAGTTTTGCTGCCAATCCTTATATATGAATGCATGAATTGCAGCTTTTAATATCTCACTAAAGAGACATTGTTTTTAAGCCTTATCTTTATACATCTGGTTTCTGAATGACTCCAACCCTGAGTTACCAATCTTAAGTCAATTTTTTGTTACCAAGATTGTAAACTTTTTAATCATACCCAATAACTTATAGGCCGATAATCTACAAGACATGCAGAACATATTTATACCTTAAAACCAATTAGAAACAAAAATGAAGTGACAACTCATCTTATATATATTAGACCAAACAAACTTTCTTGCTTCTTCTAGCTGTAATTTCAAGAGAGAAGCACCTTGTCACAGAGATTTTTCTAGGACAAACAACTCTTAGCTTCCTTATAGAATCTAAAAAAATTGCTGGTCCCTTTAAAAGCAGCTTATATCAACAATCGACCTTAGAAAGGCTTTTCCAGCTCAGATAGACTCTTAGCTACAGGTGTTAAGAAAACTTATCAGCCGCTGCTCTGCATATTAAGACTGCTTTTGACACCAAGTTAAATTAGATCAAGGGTTGGATCAAGCAATTTTAACAATTTTTTGGACATCAAACATAGAACACCATAAAACATAGACCACCAACCATTCAGACAACAAAACAAGAAACACACAATTGAGACACGTGGACATTGGCACACCAAGGACAAATAAACAAAGAAGGCAGAATTAGGGATGCTATTCAGTGCTCTGCCCTTTTTTTTAGTTTTCCCAATTTGTTTTAACCCTGCTCCTCTTGCCTGAGGCAGCTCTTGGGCTTGCCTAATATTCTCCTATCCCCAACTCACTGTCACCTCCTAGACGAGCTTGCATCAGGTCAATGCTCACTCAAATCTAGACCCGTATCCACCTTAAACACACTTCCTGTAAACACAGCCATTACTTAGCTAGCATCAATGCTGTTCCTTGTTTACCAAGTGCTCCAGATACTCTGCTTTTTCTCCCATTTTCCGTGGAGCTCCACCAAGACAGTGTTCCTCAGCTGGTCTTCCGTCACTCTATAGCCACCAGCAGCTATGGGAACCAGCTTCACCTGAGAGGAAGGCTGGGAATGAAAGGGGAATGGAGGGCAAGAGAAATGTGGGGCCAAGACAACATATTTTAATCAAGGCCTAAAGTTTAATATTTTGCTTTCACATATAAAGGGGGAGCCCAATCCCCCAGAGTCTCTTCTCGGTTCAGCCCAGGGGCTGGGTGAGAAGACAGTAGTCCAGAAGGTGTCAAGGCTAGCTCAGCAGGCAGTCCATTCTTCTTAGCTCAGTAGCAGACTGCAGGGTGCCAAGGCTGGCAAGGCAATGCCTCTCCTAGGTCCTACTGTTGCTTGGTCTATTGTGGTAAAACACTTGCAGGCCTGCTCAGGTATGGGGGAAGGGCACAGACTGGACTTACATTCACCATGGAAATCCATCACTGTGGCTGTCCTGGAGGGAGTTTTAGAAAAGTTTAATCATGTAGGTAAGACACCCCTTCAATGTATGAACCACCATTCCATTGGCTGGGGACTCAGGGTGAATAAGGAAGAGAAAGTGGGCTGGAGAGATTTCTCAGCAGCTAAGGGCACTTGCAGAGCAACTGAGTTCAGTTCATAGCACCCTGATGTAGCCTCACAATCATCCATAACTCCAGTTCTAAGAAATGTGGTGTCCTCTTCTATCCTACATGAGCACATGGTGTGCCCATATACACACAGGCAAAACTTTTATATGTACAACAATAAATTATAAAAAGAAAACTGGGTATGCTTTGAAAGCAAACTCACCACCACAGCAGCTTTCCCCCATCACATCCCTTCAGATCACCTAGTACTTGACTAGTGCTTGGAATGTGTTGCATATACATTTCCTATTTGTTTCACAGATTTTAAATATTTATAAAGGTCTTCAGTGCTGTGTACCACACAGCAAGCTTTGTGCAATCATCTGTCACTCTCCCCATCATTGATAATAGTACCATTATCACTGGTGGACACATCCCTCTTCTGACTTTTGACGATGTTCAAGGGCTGCAACTGTCTCATTCATTTCCATTTGCCCAATGTCTGGCGTAGCATATAGCCTACAAGACCTCAAAAACATTTCTAAAGAGCCCATGGCCTGGCTCAACAGGAAAAGGTACCTGCCACAAAGCCCACCTACCTGACTTCAAGCCCTGGATGCACATTGTAAGAAGAAAGGACTGACTCCCCTAAGCTGTCCTCTGACCTCCACACATCATGGCATTTGAATATATGAAGATGCACATGCATGTGTATAGACACACACACACACACACACACACACACACACACACACACACAGTTATATAAAGGGCAGTTCCATTCCCCGACCCTAGGCATAGGCCTGAATCTGACCTTGTCAAGCTTATTTACTTTGAGCTAAACCTTGGGCTGCTCTGTCTCTCACCTATCAGAGTCAGCTGAGTGCTGCCACCATTGCTAGTGAAATCACTGGGAATAATTGATATATACACCTGAAATATGATGCACAAGAAGCCCATGCCAATAATCCAGCAGCACTCGCCACCAATTGGGAGGGGGTCAATTTATTTCCCTTCGTTTGCTGTTAGCATGTCTGTAGTGCAACCATTTCATAACCTTATTTCCAACTGAAAGCAATTGGCTGCCAAAATCATGTCATCTTTTCCCCAGATCAATGGTGCCTGAGAAACTGAATTGTGTGTGTCAAACCAATATGCACAATGAGTTTTTTAATTTTCAAAGAATTAAATTTCTTCTCATAATACTAATCATGTTTATGAGAGAACATGTCAATATATGCTACAATTTTACCTGAATCAATTTTCTGCTGAAATGAATGTATTGCCCTTGTTTTTCAATTCAACTCTGCAGAACTAGTTTTGAATAGATATTCTGGAAGAAAAACAATGTTTTCAATATTTTTCATCTAGGGACTCAAATCATACTTAGATGGCTTAGAAACCTGAACTAGAACCCCAACTGAAAATGCAGTCTTAATGCCAATATAAAGGGCAAAGATCATCTATTTGGGCTAAGGGCATCTCCTTAGACTCATCAGATAAAGGTTCTTATCTTTGGTGGCCTGAGTTCTATCTCCAGGACCCACGTGGTAGAAGCAGAATGACTCCATGAAGTTGTCCTCTGACCCCCATAATTCCTACATGCACTCACATACACAAACAAAAATAAAAAGTATAATTTTTTAAAGATCACCTATGTTGACAAAGAAGCTACGCATATATATTTTCATCTACCTTCTGTCTGAATCCTTAAGTAAGGAGAGAGAGGAGAGCTAGAGTTATAAACAGTAGTTATCTCTGCCTGCATTAGCTTCATAAATAGCCACTTAAAACCCTCCTATGCCCTCATTGCCTTCTCAGGGACCTTGTCAAAACACTGGTATCCCTATACCAGCTCACACATTTCCCAGAAACATACCCAGAAATATCTGAGTTTTCAGGACACAAGGAAGGCAAGAGAGAGCTTTTGAGATCTGGCTTTAAGCCAGTACAGTAGCCAACCTCAATGAGAGTGTCATGGGGTGTTAACCTGAGACAGTTCTGTTTTTTTCAGACCAAAGAGATGCTAAAATAAGTTTTATGATCATTTCAACTTACATCTGAGTTTTTTTTATTTTTTTTGTTTTTGTTTTTTATTTTGTTTTGGGTTTTTTGCTTGCTTGTTTGTTTGTTTTGTTTTCGAGACAGGGTTTCTCTGTGTAACCCAGGCTGTCCTGGAACTCACTCTGTAGACCAGGCTGGCCTTGAACTCAGAAATCTACCTGTCTCTGCTTCCCAAGTGCTGGGATTAAAGGCATGCGCCACCACTGCCTGGCTTACATCTGAGTTTTTAACTGTTAGAGAAATATAAAAATATGAAAAGAACCATTCCTGAATACACAGACATTGGAACATATTCAACTAATTAAGACCCTTGTTTATCTCTGAGAAGCCACTGAATCCATTCCGTGGAATTCTGTGAAATTCTGTGGAGCATATAGGGCTTGCCAGTCTTATTAAGATCATTCTCCACTGTGCATGGTCACTCCATCTGCTCATGTTAGAAGATGCATGGTCATCAGCAATAAGAGATGTCACCCCTCCTTGGAGCTCCCCTGGTTTCCTCTATATGCAATATAAACAAATAGTTCTGGGCTAGAGAGATGGCAATGCACTTAAAAGCACTTGTTCTTAGAAAGGATCTAGGTTCAATTCACAGCACCTACATAAAAGCTCACAGCCCTCTGTAACTTCAGTTAGTAGATATTACATAGATAGATATCAGATAGATAGATAGATAGATAGATAGATAGATAGATAGATAGATAGATAGACAGAAAGTGGGATGATAGAGTATATGTGCATCAAGATCATATCCTTGAACTAATATATCTCTCCAATGGGGTTTGTGGGGTTTTGTGTATGTTTCTTGTTGGATGGTTGGTTGGTTGGTTGGTTGGTTGGTTGGTTGGTTGGTTGGTTTTGTTTGAAATAGGGTCTTGTTTTGTAGTCCAAGCTAGCTTGGAACACACTATTTTATCCAGGCTAACTTCAATTTCACAGCAGTTCTCTTGCCTCAGCCTCCCAAATGCTAGGACTATAGACCTGGGCCACTATGCCCAGCTGATATATGGTCTATATACACACATAAAGCCAACTCTCAAAGGCAAACGCACTTTGAGAGATGAACCTGCCAGAAAATTTAGAAGACAGTGTGAAGGAGAAGATAACAATGGGACAATGGGTATTTTCAGACGCATACAGAATCAGTGTCCTTGCAGGAGACAGTGGCCCATCCACAGTGAGTGCCAACAGCAAGAGGAGTGGCAGGCTATCCTCAACATCGTCCAGTATGTGATTGGTACAGGAGTGGAGCAAATGCCAGCTGGCCATAGCATTTGACAAACTCATTATAGGCACATATAAGGCACTTCCTTGAGACTGTAAAATATCTATAGTAATAGTTTAAAGAGTTAAGTCAGTGTCTAAAAAGGCTAAGAAATCATTGTAAGGAGCTGAAGAGATGACTCAGTGGTTAAGAGTGCTTCCTGCTCTTACAAAGGACCCAAATTTGGTTTTCAGCACCCAACTGAGTGGCTCACACAGCTTATAAATCCAACTTCAGCAGATCTTGTCAACTCAGAGGTTCTCACCTTTCTTAGCCTCCATGGGCACGTACATATGGCATATATACACACAAACACACATAAACTATAATATATATTATATAATTTATATTTCACTGTAATTATCAATGATAAATTATAATGTCTGATTTATATTATATGTGTACCATATAAAAATAAATCTGGGCTCATATTGGTATTGTATAGGAGACATTCACACTACACATAAGTCTGAGCATCCCCTGATAGACTTCACTCATAAGCATAATAGTATCCTCCTCTACATTTAGCAAGGAAACCCAGAAAAACAGACAGCTCCAAACATCATAAACATGGCTTCTAAATGTTTCTATCACCATAAACACTCACCCCCATATCATGTGGTGTGATCATTTGATATATATATCATAACATCTCGATGTGAAGGAAACAGCTCATGATTTCAGAATAGACACTTTAGTCGCTCCTGATTGCAATTAATAAAGTGATGGACTCAAAGAAGAGACCATAATTCATGGACCGGAGCCAAAGTAGCACCTTGGGGCTTCTTTGGCACTCAGAACAGATCTATTCTCTCTCCGTCTATCACAGCTTAGGGATAATATGTCATGGGATCATTAGTGAGACATAAATAATTCAGAAGGACAGGTCTCTGGGGATAGGATGGAAGAATTAAGTTTGACTTTATTTTAAGAGAAGTCATAAAAGCTGCTTCAGGATCTGCCAAGGTAGATGACAAATCCATTTAAAATACAACAGTCAACCCAGGAGAATTTTTATAGCTAACAAGTAGGTATAACCTCAAAGCCCCTGCCAAAAAAAATTAAAACCACAAGTATTCACTTTGGGTATAGAAAGTACATGAGAATGAGAGAAACTGGAATCAGGATTAAAGGGGAAATGCCTGGTAGTGACCTTGTATGGGATAAGGGTGGGATAAACCCATTGGCTGAAGATTAGCTCAGTGGGGTCATGTTAACAGTATTATTTAAAAAATAAAAGTAATGTCTTCCCAAATCATCTGATGTTGTTACACTATAGCATTTATCATTGTTATGATGAAATTCCCCCATTTTACCCACTTCACAATGTCCTGAATGAAGAAGACCTTTGGTTTTACCTCAGTTCAAGTTCAGAAAACAAAGAAAGGTCTTATCAAATAGATATGATGCATGGTCCCTTCATTGAAGATATATAATCGAGTTTAAAATGTCTGTGCCCCCAACAGGAACAATTAAAATAAGGGTGGCTTTGGTCACAAGCAGCCATAAACAGATTGCTTGCCATGGTTTTCGAAGAGTGAGGCAGATTTTTCCACAGTTATTCCAAGCAAACTTTCAGACTTGCTGAACACGTCTGGGACTAGCACAGGATGTAATGACGATCGTCCCTCACACTGATCCAGCTGCCAGAGCAGGAATCAATACATATTACAGCAGTAATTTGCTAAACTTCCTATCGGAAAAAAAGAAATCAGCCTCTATTTAGGCAAAGGAACCAAATATCCATCACTCTCCAAAACAAGTTTTAAGATGGATATTCAAGTTCCAAGAAAACTAGCTTGGTGAAACTAGGTTGAAAAAATAATCCCAGAAAGTAGGGCAACAAAGTTACCTAGGAGGCTCAAACCATTCTCCTTCTGTCAGACCCTGGAGTGACAGAAGGGAAAGGCTTCAGAAAACAGTATGACAGGCAAGTATCAGCTCTTGGATGGAAGATGTTCTCCTCTCAGAGAAAAGCCCCATTGGCTAGCACCACCTCATCTCCACCTTCACCCCATTCTTTCTCCAAGAAACATTGAGGACCTAGTATTATAAAATATTTGATACCCCCTATCTCCAAATTTGTTGTAATTAATTCTCAACTAATGAAATTAAGTAGTAAGGCTTGGAGATTAGCAAGGTCCGGAGGACTCTTTCCTCACAAATGATATTAGTTCCCCCAATAACCTAACTTCAATTAACTTCAATATTAATTACTATAGATTCTTTATAATATCCATATTGCTGATATTGAAGGGTACCTCTTCCCCACTAGACAAGGAAAAGTTTGATAAAAATGAACTAAAACCAATTAACCTGTTCTGGTATCATAAGGGATACTCATGTGGTATATAATTCCTAACTCAGAGAATAAAGTGCTTTTTCATTTAAACTCCTGTGTGTTTAATTGAAACACTCATTTCCCAAGGCTTCCTCCTCCTCCCAACAGCACCCCAGGCTAAGAATCAACTTCTTAACACATGGTCTTTGGGGGACACTTAAAACTTGAATCATAATGCCCCCTTTTCAATCCAGGCTGTGTCCTGTGAGTCTACTGAACCCTGAGAATCCCAGACAGCAGTCCTTTGAACTTTCCTACCTGGAACAATCTGTCCATCTGCTTTTAGTCTCCCTTATTCAGCAGCCTGAGTTCAAAGGGAAAAAATGGAAACTTTGCTCTAAGTCACAACTACCAAGACATACTACTAAGCAAATGGAATTGCAAGATGGATTGGTGTATAGGAATAATCAAGCTTTGCAGTTGAGGGAACAGAAACTAGGGAGAGCAAATAACTTGCAAAGGTTTTAGAGGCCATCAGAGCAAGGTTAGAGGCAGCTCCCGAGGCTCCTGGCTCCTGACCCTGAGCTCAATGTCCTTTCCTTGAAGCACATCATCACCTCCTCAGCCAGCTGCTCACTCGTGACCGCCACACACAGTAGTTTAAATGAAAAAGCAGTTTATTCTCAGAGTTATTAATTACATACCGTGTGAGTATCCCTTGTGATGTCAGAACACCTTAATTGGTTTTGGTATTTTTTTATCAAGCCTTTCCTTGTCTAGTTGTGGCTCAGGGGAGTGTCCTAATATCACCAGTACAGATATCATAAAGAATCTATAACAATTGATAATTTTATGAATGAGCATTGAAGTGCTTACTCCCCGGGCAATCAGAATCATCATTGGAGATTTCTGTCCTGTTTATTCTGTTTTTATTTTTGAGACAGAGTCTCACATAGCTCAGATCGGCCTCAAACTTGCTACAACAGACAAGGCTAGCATCGAAGTCCTGATCATTCTTCATCTACCATCCTGGATAAAAAATATGTGCTCCAGAGGAGACTTCGAATAATGTGTTTCCTGTGCCCTTTTAGATGCAGTAAGAACAGAATGATGCTTGAAACTTTCTCCCTGCAGGGTAACAGGAGTCCTTGGATTAACTTTTAGAGTATAGTGTTTCTGTAAAAGCTCATTGTAATTTGGGAAGCATAATGCAGGAACTTTGAATTCCATTGTGGAATTTTTCTTTAAAGACATTTTTAAATGTTAATTGTTATTTAAACTAAATTTTCTTTATGTAGCTTCAATTTTTTTGGCCCCCCCTTTTTTTTTTTAAGGAAATTAGAGACAATGAAGATGACATTGAGACATCCCATACTCTTTCTAGATCTACACAGCAGACCATCTAGAAAGAAAACCACTTGTATGGGCACCCTTAAACCTCTCCCAGGCAGTTCTGATGCTCCTCTAGATGGAGGAATTTTCTTTAAACAGCTGCAACCTCAGAGCCTGGCATGGATGAACTTCTTGGGTGTCCTACTTCTAAAGAAACTTGGTGTATTCCAGAAACTCCTTAGCAGTTTTTACTCTTAAGCTTAAGACTCCTAAGTGGTATAACAATAAGTCATTAGGAGTCAATTTAGTCCTGTGTGTAGCCATATGAATAGATCAGTACACTTGCCAACCATTCACACAGATGCTTCTATTTGCCGCATATGGAGATTTATACATATACCCACAGCGAGCAGAGTTCAAATAAGCAACTATTGAATGCTCAGCCCTAAATACAACATCTATACAATAGCCTCTCCACCCAAGATTCGGGACAAATGGGAAAGAGGGAGCAGAAAGAATGTAAGAGCCAAAGGTCGTGAATGACCGTAAAGGAAACAGTGTCTTCTTGCCATAGCACATAGGTACTAATAGCAGTTTGGGCAGCATGCACAAGACCTGTTCAAATTCAAGCCAGATTTTAAAAATCCCAGCAGGAGGATGACTGGGTCACCAAATCACCATCCTGACTGAAGAGCTACTGGAAACTGACAGCTACTGGGAATGGGAGAGTCAGTTTTCTGTAAGAGTATAGTTCCTGGTGGCCTGGCCACACCCTAGTGGAAGGCCATACATCCAAGAGTATATGAAAGAAATTTTATGGGTCCCACGAAAAATTAATAAAGTAGCAGGGTCCTGTAGATTCCTTTTCCCAAACCCAAGTAGCTAAAAATGCTGCCTTCAGGGCTTGCTAGCCAGAGGCCCAGTTAATCAGTTACCAAGGAATGCAGAGCTACAGGACAAAGGATGAGGCCTGTTAAAGCCAATCCAGGAACTGGCTGATAAGAAAGGTATGCAAAGCTCTGCTAACCTAGATAAGCATCTGCCTGCAGGAACTGCACTCTGCCTCCACTAGTACAGCCTGATGATGTTCAAAAATTGTAAAACAACCAATCATTTGTAACCACACAAAAGTTTCCTCCCTTTCCCCACCCCGTGTCTATATAAACCCTAAACCTTGGAGCTTGGGAGTTGTCCCCTCTGTCTCTCCACCATTAAACTACCTCATGTGCTTGCAGCAAGCGGGTCTCTCATGAGTCCTTGGGTGAGCGCCCTTCTGAGACTGGAGTGAGGTCCCTTTCTGGGGGTCTTTTAGCCTTTCTTTTACAGACAGCACTAATGGGACCTGATGAGTTTGTAGGAATTGCTGTTGTTGTTGTCATTTGTCATTATTGTTGGTATTTTTAAGGACCCAAAGTTAGGTGGGTAAAAGAATCAGGATGGATCTGGGAGGAGTTAAGGAAGGAGAGTGAATATATTCAAAACACACAAAATTCTCAAAGAACTAATAAAACAATCCTCAAACTGGGCATGTAGCCAAAGATGACCTGAAATTCCCTTCCTTCTGACTCCATGCACTTCCTGAATGATGGGATGACTGGCACATGCCATGCTCCCTCCATCCATGCAATGCTGAGTGTCACACAGCCCAGATCCATCATAATCTCATTGTGGCATACTTATACATAACTTTATGTCACACAACATTCTATCATGCTTTGTTTTGTTTTAGCAGTTTGGGGAATTGAACTCAGGGCTCAGGACCATGCATGCTTCAGAAGCACTGTAACTATGAAGCTACATTCCACCCCTTCATGCTTTTCTTTTCTGTTGCTTTATCATAACTGTGGTGGTTAGGCTAAAATGACCCTTTTAGGCCCATGAGGAGTGGCACTATTAAGAGATGTGGCCTTGTTGAAAAAGGTGTGGCCTTGTTGGAGGAAGTGTGTTTCAATCACTTCCTGCTGCCTGCTGATCTGGAATTCTTAGCAACATGTCTGCCTGCACTCTTCCATGTCATGATGATAATGGATTAAACCTCTGAACTGTAAGCTAACCACAATTAAAGGCTTTATGAGAGTTACCTAGGTCATGGTGTCTTTTCACAGCAATAGAAACCCAAACCAAGACAGTAACTTTGCCTAAGTGAGTGTGTCAAAACCCACATGGGGACATTCTGTCACCATGGATCAGATGAAAAGCTGGAATCCCTCAGCAGCTCAAGTCACATAACCCCCCTTCTCTACCTCGTCTTTCCACATGTGTCTGCCATCATCTTCCCGCCTGGTCCAGATAGAGGCATACGAAGCAGTTACAATCATGTTTCGAATATATAAACCAAGTTGAAATGAAAGGATGCTTATCACACTTAATCTCTTCAAAAACCAGTAGAGGCAGAGGTCCTGGGAGTCACAGTAAGAGATGAGGAGTTAGCTTTAAAACTATTAACTTGGGCTGGGTATGTAGCGCAATTGGTAGGGTGCTTGCCTGGCATGCGTAAAACTCTGTGTTCAACTCCCGGCATTTCATGAACCATGAAGGCACATTGCCAATAATCCCAACGCTTGAGACATAGAAACATAAAAACCATGAGTTCAGGGTCATCCCCTACTACATAGCATGCCAACCTTAGATGCATAAGAACCAAATGTAAAAAATAAAAATTTAAATTTATTTATTTATTTGCTTGTTTGTTTGTTTGTTTGTTTATAAAATAAGCAATTTTCCCACAAAGGTGGCAGAAACTAGACTCCAAACGGACCTGGCTGTTTCCAGAGTTTTCTTCTGTTCCACGTCACTCCTCTTCCTTCAGAAGCTTGATAAGTAGCTACTTTTGGTACAATTTACTTCATGCTCACTTTGTCGAGGCCTGGGATAGCTGGGTCTGAAGTTTTGCATGTAAAAATCATAAGCCTTTGACTATTACAGTGATTTTTTTCTATTGCATGGCAGATGTACATAGTGAAACACACGAATATTCAATAACAGTGACATAATGTCCCTTCTGACTCTCCTCTTGTCCAGCATCTCCTCCACATCCTTCATGACACACAGATGGTGAAACTAAGGTGCAGCCTCAGTCCAAAACTATCAGATCTAGTCAGACACAGGATCAGGAGCCCATTTTCCATGCTGCCTCCCCACCAAGTCATTTATAGCTACAAATGATTTTTTAATACACTCATCAATATTTTAAAGACTGGTGAAATCCAATTACAAGATTTGGATGCAGTAGAGCTTTTCTATACAGCAGAGAATATTTAGAAGTCCATGTAACTTGGTCCTCAAAGTCACATACAGTCTTAAAGAGCACACAGAACTCTGAAGACACATGCTTTATTACTTATCTCCCTGCACACCTGTCAGTCTGCATGTTAGAAAAGAACTGGTGCCAGGCAGTGGTGTCACACACCTTTAATCTCAGCACTTGGGAGGCAGATGCAGGCAGATTTCTGAGTTCGAGGCCACCCTGGTCTACAGAGTGAGTTCCAGGACAGCCAGGGCTACACAGAGAAACCCTGTCTCAAAAAACAAAACAAAACAAAAAAATTCCCATTTCTCAGAATCTATGGTAGACAGTGATTCAGGACAACACCCAAGGTCAAACTCTCCCCCCCCCCCCCCCACACACACACACACACATACATGCATGTGCATATATACATGTATACAAATACACACATACAGAAGTACACACACATACTCTCGCACAACTTAGTTTAGTCTGTACTATGTAGAGCATATTATATACTTCAACAAAATCACCCAGAATATTGGAAGCTAGGATGGGGTTTTACCTCTGCCACTCAAGAAGTGTCAAGGAAATCTATTTTATCCTTAGCTCCACAGGGGAGCAACTCTGCACACAGCCTGACTCATAGCATGCACCCCATCACTACCCTGTGTATTGAGAACATTGGTTGCCCCAATCCATATCTGCTTGTTTTCCCAAGTTCAACTCATGGCACCGCTCTTCAGATCATCATACCCTTGATTCCTGTACCATTACCCTGAGTAATTCATCTTTGTCCTCATGAGGTCAAATCCAGTATTTATCGAAAATCCACCTACTCTAGCCACCTTAGTTATCAGCTGCAGCCATTGTTACCCCTTACCTAGACACCACAACTGCTTCTAAACTGCTCTCTCTGCCTACACTCTGCCATTCAGGAAGCATTCTCAGGTCATTCACTAGAGCAATCTTGTCCCGTAAGCTTCATTCTAGCCCTTCACTTTAAAACTCTCAAAGGTTTCGATGCATTTCACAAATGGAAAGTCTATAGTAAAGTCTACCACCCCTAAGGAGCCTTGCATCTCCCTGGCTATCAGATGTGAGACAGACAGACCTGCCTTCAGTATCTAGGCAAAGCCATGGTTTCCCTGGTGTGAGAGTGTCAAGACCATCCTGCTGTAGAGATTGCACAACTGCCAACAGATCATTCAGCTCTTTCCTTCCCACCTGAAGAACTCAGGCCAAGCTCCTGACCTTTTTGTTCAGGCAGGATGGAATTGGACACTTAGCTCTGAAAACTTACTTTAAAATCTTTCCCCCAGCCAGGTGGTGGAGGCACACGCATTTAATCCCAGCACTTGGGATACAGGCAGGCAGATTTTTGTGAATCCAAGTCCAGCCTGGTCTACAGAGCTAGCTCTTCAACATTTCACACACTGTCCAACACAAAGAGTTCAACGAACAGTTCTAAGTAAAGAGCTGAATAAGAAATAAAAGTATGAAGAGAGAACAAGAAGACAGCAGCAGAACCAACCATGTCACTGGAGAAAGATGGGTGCCTCCCACCACTCCAGGTGGGTCTTTGGTTGCACTCAGCTTTGCCTTCTCTTTAACAGCTTTAGTGGTCTATAATTCACAAACTCTACAATCATTTAAATGTGAAATTAGGGCCAGAGAGATGGCTCAGAGGTAAAGAGCACATACTGCTCTTATAGAGGACCTGAGTTTAGTTCCCAGCATCCAGTTTGGGCAGCTCACAACCACTTGTAACTCCAGCCCCAGGGGATCTTTTGGCCTTCAAGGGTGCCCATGCCCATGTATACATATACATATACATATACATATACATATACATATACATATAC
>JANHMN010000007.1:83129160-83141883 GCA_030674055.1 Rhabdomys pumilio
TATACATATACATATACATATACATATACATATACATATACATATACATATACATATACATATACATACATACATACGTACATACATATATACATACATACATGCACACATACACACACACACTCGTGTGCATGCTCACATACACACACAATTAAACAAGTGTACACTTAACCTAACATGGTGGTGTACACCTCTAATCTCAGCAATAGGAGACTGAGGCAGAATAATCATGAATTTGAGAGCAGCCTGAATTACATAGTGAGTTTCAAGTTTAGCATGTGCTTTAAGCTACACATTGAGACCCTTACTAAAAACTAAAATAATAGCCAGGCAAGAGTAGTGCATACCTTTAATCACAGTACTCAGAAGGCAAATCTCTGAGTTCAAGGCCAGCCTGCTTGACAGAATAAGTTCCAGGATGGCTAGGGCTACACAGAGAAATTCTGTCTTAAAAAACAAACTAAACATCTGTGACAGTCTCCTGCCTGTGTTATGTCTCTAAATCCATCCATGATGTAGATCTCTGTGAGTGAGTTTGAAATCATGTCTCTCCTCCTCCTCCTCCTCCTCCTCCTCCTCCTTCTCTCTCTCTCTCTCTCTCTCTCTCTCTGTGTGTGTGTATGTGTATGCCTGTTTTATTTGTTCAGCAGTATTTGGACTATTTTACTTTTTGTTATCATGAATAAGGCTTGTATAAACAAATTTTCATCTCTCTTCAGTAAATATCTAGGACTGAAACAGCCCAGGTCACCTGGCAACTCAGGGCTGAAGTGTTAGGGGTCACAAGCTCATTCCCATCTTAAGATCTAATTGTTCTTCTACCTTTTTCTTAGTCCAGGTGTTTGTTGCTGCAATAAAACACCTTGAACAAAAAGCAAGTTGGGGAGCAAAGAATTTACTCAGCTTATACTTCCACATTGCTGGTTTATCACCAAAGGAAGTCAGGACAGAAACTCAAATAGGGCAGAATCTGAAGGCAGAAACCAAGGCAGAGGCCTTGGAGGGTGCTGCTTACTGGCTTATTCACATGGTTTGCTCAGCCTACTTTCTTATAGAACCCAGGACCACCAGCCTAAGGATGGTACTACCCAGAACAAGCTGGGCCTTTCCCCCATTGATCACTAATTCAGAAAATGCCTTACACCTTGTGATAGCTGTTCTTGGTTGTTAACTTGACTACATCTGAAATAAACTACAATACAGACGTGAAGGGCACACCTGTGACCCAGATCTTGAGGCTGTAAGACACAGGCTTCTGACCCAGATCTTGACATGGAGATCTTGAGTTATAGTGGCCATGAAAATCTTAGGCCCAGGCAAGGTAGTACACACCTCCTAGGAGACTGAGACAAGTAGATCTCTGAGTTCAAGGTCAGCCTGGGACAAAACAAGTCCCAGATCCAGGCACGGTGGCACACATCTTTAATCTGAGCCACACCTTCTGCTGGAGACCTACATAAGGACATTGGAAGAAGGAAGAGTCACTCTTATCTGCTTGCACTAACTTGCCAGCACATCTGTTGGAACCTTCAGGATTCCAGCTTATACAGAATACAGGTGAAACAACTAGCCTCATGAACTGAGCAACTACTAGAGTTTTTGACTTCCCATTCACAACTGACCATTGTTGGATTAGTTGGAGTACAGACTGTAAGTCATCACAATAAAGTCCCTTAATATATAGAAAGATAGTCCAAAACTTCTGTGACTCTAGACTAATACACAGCTGGATTTCCTCAACTGAGGCTCTTTCCTGTCTGATGACTCTAGCTTATGTCAAATTGACACACAAAAGCAGACAGTACAACCTTGCCATCTTAGACACATGACACAGGGCTCCAGCACTTGAGTCCCTTCCTGCTTCCTCTTTGCCAGCACTGCCACCTTCTGTCCTCCTTATTCTAGCTTTCCCCACCTCCCTGTGACTTTCCTGGGCATGTCACTGGATACATATGGCATCTTTCCCACTTTTATTTCTGATCGATATGTTAAAGTGTATCCATGTCCCTGCTGAAGATAAGCCTTCATAACTACCTAACAGTTGCATTGCTATGTAACAGTTGCATTGTGGTTGCCTAGCTGATAAAATGTGATAATTTTACAGACATTTAATTATACAGTAATTACAATGATGTGGTTTTCTTTTCCTGTTTTGAAACTTTTTCAGCTGTCCTAAAGCTCTATGAGTTGTGACTGTGGTGCTTAATGGCCTTTCCTACTTGGTGGTTAATTGAGCTGTGGCATTTCAGGCACTAGGAAAGGCAGTGTCATATTGCCTAGAAGGGGATCTGGGAACTTACAGGAATAACCTTGCCTGGATCTCACTCTGTTTTATTTCCAGTTTCTTTGGGAGAAGAAGATGAAAATTGGTATCTTCATTTTAATGTGTTAACAATACTATATGGTCCACTAAATTTCTATTTAGATCCTTCAATATATTATTATTTTTAAAATTCTTCTATCTTCCTAATACCCCTAATTAAAAAAAAAAACTTTCCCAGAAAAATTAAAATTTGCTCAGTGCTTCCAGGTGCTATCACACATCTGATAGTCATGTCCTACAGATTCATAGTTGCCTGTACTATAACTACGAGTTAGTGCATCAGTTAAGTCAAGACTAACTTCAGAAGTTCCATTCAACCAGATTTACCTGTTTGGGTGCCCAACACAGAATGGATGTGAATAGATAGATAGATAGATAGATAGATAGATAGATAGATAGACAGACAGACAGACAGATAGATGATACATAGATACATAGTTACATAGATACATAGATACATAGATACGTAGATACGTAGATACGTAGATACGTAGATACGTAGATACGTAGATACGTAGATACGTAGATACGTAGATACATAGATACATAGATACATAGATACATAGATACATAGATACATAGATACATAGATACATAGATGGGGTGAAGAGAGAAGAAAAAGAGATGCTTGACTATGCCCATAGGGTCAGAAAGTTCCTTTTCTGTTTCTATGGTCTCTAAGTATGATCTAGTGGGTAAAATTCACAGTTGAACTTACTGGTCCCTATCTCAAGAAGGCTGCTAAGTTCCAGAAAGACTAACAAAATACCCACCAGGACAAGACCAGCTGGCCTACAGGTTCCATGATTTTATCAACCATAGCAATTTGTCAGAAGTTTCCTGGGAAAGAATCACAAGTGACTTCAACACATAAATCCTGGTGCAAAGTACCAAGCCCTCCTCAGCCAGCCCTGGCAACTCAGAGTCAAGGGGTATAAAGCCAGTTGCTCTCACACCCACCCCAGAAACTGCTTCAATTAACTAAATAGCACTGTGCTGTGGAAATTACAAGGATGTTTTCCCTAAATCAGGCTGGTGTTTCTAAGTCACTTTGAGGGTTGGCTCTTCCACACATCTCTGTGGAAGTACACCCACATCCCTACTGTCTGAGGCCCGGTTTCCTCATCTACAAAACGGATAATTTAGTCTTACAGAGCGTTCATGGGGATTAAAAAACCTGGGAGATATACAAATGAAACTCTGCCTGTGGTGAAATAAGTACAAAGCTACTGTCAGTGGGACATGAAAATATGGTATCTCCCTGAGGAGATAAACAAATACCAGCCTTGGCTTACAATTGATTTTACAGCGGTAGACTGGTGTGTGACACGCAAAGGATCCTGGGCTTCATCCCAGAACTGTAATCAGTCAGCTCCTAAACAGAATGATCTCATTTCAAACTTCATTTGACCTTCTGTACATCATTCTGATTAGAGCAGGCAGGACTCAGGGAGGACACCAACTGTCATAGTTTCTTCCCCTGATGCTGAGATAATGTACCCTAACACATGCAACACAAGAGAGGGGAGGATATTCTAGCTCACAATTAAAGAGTACAGTCCATTATGGTGAGGAAGTCAAGACAGACTGAAAGATAGTGAAAACTTATGAAAAATATAGAAAGTTTTTATGACCCCTAGACCTGAGCAAAAGAATGCAGGTTCACTAGTTCCAAGAAAGCAGAACTAAATGTAGGATTTTAGGCCTTCACTGCCCCGGGATATATTCTATATTCTGGGAGGGGTACATTATCCCTGAGTCAGAGGACACTTGCTGGATTAACATTCAAGAGAGAAAGGAAGGGACTAATTAACATTCCTCAAGCCTCAGGGAAGAGAACCCACCTGTTGGTGGGGAAGGCCCAAAGCAGGAAGACACATTCCTGACCACAAAGAAAGATGTAAGTCATCTGAGTGGTCCCAGGAACTGGCTGACCGTAAGATAAATGGTTGGGCAAGGTTACATCCTTACAAAAGATAAGTGTATAAGATGTTTTCCACATGACCCTGGCTAAATTTGGGTTGAGACTTTTTAAGACTTTGTACTCTTTTTATGTTATGTTTTCTTGGTTACCCCCTCACCCCCCCCTTGATTTGTGGTTCTACCCTATATATATCCTCCACTCCCAGCCAAAGGGGTCGACACTCCTCTGCCCCTGCGTGGGTCACAAGTCTCGACCTCAGTCGACTGACCCCGAAATATACCTCTTGCTGTTGCATCAAGAATGGTGTTTTGTGAGTTACTGGGGTGGCCTCGAATTCCTGAGACTTGAGGGAGGTCCTCCCTTCATAGGGGGGTCTTTCAAGACGTAGCTTGCAGCAGCTGGTAGTGTTGCATCCACAATCAGGAAGCAAAGAGCAATGAATGGCAGTGTTCAGCTAACTTTCTCTGTTTTATTCCATCCAAGACTTTAGCCCAAAGAATGGCACCATGCACAGTGAGATGATCTTCCTACCTCATTTAATGTAATTTAGTCTAATTATGCACAGAGGCCCATCTCCCAGGTGATTCTAGATCTCATCCAGTTGACAAGTAAATGACACCTACCCTCCTAACTTCCTTCTGAACTGACTTGTAGTATTTCTCTAGCCTCCCCAGATGGCGAGGGCATCAAAGGTCACTCAGTATCCCTGGTTTGCTCAGACACCTCAATAAAATTTCTCTTGAGCATCATTGCTGAAACATTCCATATGCTTTGTAGGACTTCAGCCAGCTGCCATGCTTCAGGAATAGCCAACTAGGTGACTAGATAGTGCATTCTATTCCAGACTTTATGCTAATTGGAATAAAATTGTGGTGGTTTGAAAGAGACCAGCTCATTAATATAGCCAAGGTATGCCAAGGAAGCTCAAGGCTATCGATCATGCTATTATTTAAAAGACTTGTGGCAATTAGAACAATTTTTATCTCCACTTTGATTCAGAGACTGCCATATAGACACAGCCTAAGTCACTTTAATTAGAAATGTTTACTTGCTATTAGTTTGCCCCATTATTGGAATGTCAATCAGACCAAAAAGCTCAAGTTTATTTCAGATCTCCCTAACCAAAGCTCAAGTTCACTTCTGATCTCCCCACCAAAGTTTACAATTCCACAGGCAAAGGGTAGACAACAACTTTTCTTCTTTTTATTTTTGAGACCTTCAATCATACATATGGCAACATATCATGTCTCCCCCCCCAATTATTCCCTCCACCTTCCCCCATATCCTGCCCAACATACCTCTTCTCAAAGTCATGTGTTTTCTTTAGTAATAAGCTAAATTCACTTAATGCTTTGCATGTGTTCATGGGTCTAGAGCAAATTCAATGGAGTATGGGAAACCTGCCAGGGGTCAAACCACCAGGAAAAAGAAATGGTTTTCTCTGAGAAGCTATCAATTGCCACCAGCAGCTCTGTTGGGGATGAGGCCTGGAGATCATCTACCCAGGATTTGGACTGGCTTGATCTTGTTTCTGACCTCTCTTAAATCTTGTAAGGGTCACGTGACAAAATTCTAACCAATAAGGCTCTGACTACTAAGGGGAACAATGGATTTCTGCATAGCCCTTGGGTGGAATTTTTTTGTTTTGTTTTGTTTTTCGAAACAGGGTTTCTCTGTAGCCCTGACTGTCCTGGAACTCACTCTGTAGACCAAGCTGGCCTTGAACTCAGAAATCCACCTGCCTCTGCCTCCCAAGTGCTGGGATTAAAGGCATGCACAACCACTGCCCAGCTTCCATGTATCTTTCATAAAACCCATTTTTATTTTCAATTGACAAGCAGTAATTGTATGTATCTGTCTGCACAATGTGATTGATATTCCAACACAACTCTACAGTGTGTAGGACCAGATCAGGATGAGTGGCAGGTCCAGGACCTCAGTGTGTCAGTGCTATGTGTGGGACCATTTACAGTCTTCTTTACTAGCTATTCTAGAGTATTAGTTTTCAGCTCCATTTATCCTGTGATGTAAAACATTAGAAGTTATCTTCCTGTCCAGTGATGCACTCCTACTTCATTAACCATCCCTTCTTCATTCCATTTCACCCACTCTTCTCAACCTCTGGCCTCCTTGAAGATCGGCTTTCAGCTTTCCACATGCAAGTCAGAACAAGAAGGGTCTGTCTGTCCATACCGGATTCATTGCTTAAAATAACATCTTTCTTTTGTATTCACGTTGCTGCAAATGGCATCATTTTTATGCCCAAATAATATTCTACTGCATACGTGTATAATTCATACAAATGGGTCCTGTCTCTGCCAGCGCCATTTACATTTTTTATAGGAATTCCATTTCGTTTTCCCTGTGAGAGAAGGGTTAATCTCTGGTGGCATTTTTCTTTCACTTCCTTCCCTGAATATTAATGTATTGTGAGGCACAGACATCTATTTTGAAACCACAAAGAGAGAGAGAGAGAGAGAGAGAGAGAGAGAGAGAGAGAGAGAGAATTACCGCTCTGACTGGATTGATCTGGTTGATCCAACTCCAGTAAAAAGCACCTTAGATTTCTTCTCATGTAGGGAAAATCATCTTCCTCCATCTATTGTGACTGTTTTTTGAAGCCAAAATTATTTATTCATGGCAAGGTGACTGATGACCTTCAAGGTGCCGAAGCCAGAAATTGATTTCCTAAAACTTTGGTTAATTTTGTGTGGGTCTGTGTATCTGTGTGATATATATGTCTGGGACTGCCTGGGCTACAGCACATGAGTAAAGGTCAGAGAACAGCTTACAGGGAGACAGTTCACACCTTCCTTCAACCAGGTGTTGGAACCCAAGAATGAACCTCAGGTCATCAGACTTGGTGGCAAGCACTTTTACCCACCAAACCAACTCACCAGTCCCAGTGGTGCACTTTTTGAAAACTCTGTATTGCTTTATAAAGCTTTTGGAATTCTTTGCCAAATCATGATTTGCTGTTTAAACCAAAGAGTTATTTAGTACTACTTCAGTATTCTAAAATGTAGTTTTTAAACTGGGATTTCTGGGTTTGGGGTTTGGTTTAGTTCTTTTCATAACCTACAGCCTATCTGTTGTTTGTTTTCTAAGATGTGGGTCTCTGTTGCCCAAGCTGGTCTCAAAGTCCTGGACTCCAATGGCCCTCATGTCTGCACCTTCAGGCAGCTGGTACTAGTAGGATGCACCATGGCACACAGCTGCTGCACATCTTTCTTGACTTTCTTACCACATGCTAGAGTTTTCTTGCTTCAAAAAAAAAAAGAAGATGCTTTTTGTTATCATGGCAAAGGCATCCGTCAGCATGCTGAATGGATGCTGAATGGTTCATCCTAAGTACTCATGTTAACTGACTCTGAAGACCCCCAAACTTGGGAGACCCTTACTCAAGTCTCGGGAAATCACAGCCACCCAAAAATCTCAAGACGCCGTACCTGGATGCAATTAACAGAGGTTTATTGGGAGAGAGTTGGTTAGCCAAGGTCGAAACTGCTCGTCCATGCAGGAACAGAATTTTTTTGACCCAGAGTGGTGGGCTAAGGAGCTTTTTATAGCAAGGGGTGGGGAAAGGAAGGAATTTTCGAGCAGTTACACATGATTAGCTGCATTACAAATTTTGAACAACAGCAGGCTGTAACACTGGGAAGACCTCAAGTGGGGGGAGGAGTAACCAAGAACAGTGGAAAGTTAGTTAGTTCTTGGAACCACCCAGATGACTTGCATCTTTCTTTGTGGTCAGGAATGTGTCTTCCTGCTTTGGGCCTTCCCCACCCATAGGTGGGTTCTTTTCCCTGAGGCTTGAGGAAGGTTAACACTCTTCCCGGGATGTATCCCAGGGCAGTGAAGGCCTGAAATCTTACATTCAGTTCCGCCTTCTTGGAACTAGTGAGCCTGTATATATTTTATAAAATGGTCTTTATAATTTTTCACTCTACAACTCAACAGCGGTATTTGGAGGCAGAACTCTTCGATCTTTGAGGAACAGCATTTTTTAATTTGTTCTTATTAATTTTGATTATGTTGGGGAGAGAGCTATGTGCACATGAGTTCAGATGCTGGAAACAGCCAGAGGTGTGGGATGCCCCTGGAGCTGGAATTATAGGCAGTGTAAGGTACCTGAAAAGTAGATGCTGGGGATTGAACGTGGGTTCACTGTACATGCTCTTAACCACTGAGCCATCTCTCCAGCCCTCTTCTTTGTCTTTGAATGGTCTCTTCACTGTCTTCCAGAAGATTCTGCAGCTTCTAACTCACTGCTGTTCTCCATCTTCTTCAGTTGGTCCTCCTCACTTCTTTGATCTCAACACTGAAATTCACTAGAATTCCTTTTCCTACCTAGAGTCACATTTCCAACCTCCAGTCTATCTTGATAACCTACACCTTTCATGCTAATGACTCCTAGACTAACACACAGAACTATCCACTTATATCTCTGCTCAGACATATGAGGGTCCAAATATCCAAAAGCAATGCCTGAGTTTTCCTCATCCAACAAAACCTTGGTATCCTGAGGCCTCTCCAAAGTCAGTTAAAGATTTTGTAATGTGTGTATGTGTGCATGCACATGCACAGAGGCCAGAAGAGAATGCTGGATCTCCTGGACTTAACATTACAGGCAGCTATGAGCAACCATACAGGTGTTGAGAACTGAACTTCTGTCCTCCACAAAAGCATCCAGTGCTTTCAACTGCTGAGCCATCTCTCCAGGCCCTCAGTTGAAGGTACTTTAATCCTGTTTGCTCAGACTAAAACCACTGGAGTCTTCCTTAACTGGTATCTTCTGAATACCACACCAATCTACCCGCACTCTCTATTGCTTCTGTCTTTCAGATATCTCCAGAATGGGGTGGCTTCTTAGCACCTCCTCTTCTGCTTTCCGGTTCTGAGCCATTTAGATTTCTTCCCTGGACTGAGTGAGCTACTAACTAGGCCTGCTGCATCCACCACTGGCCTCCCACAGCAACTACAAATCTCCTTCTTTCCTGGTCCTGGGGATGGAATTCGGAGCCTCCTGCATTCTGAACACCCAGAATGACACTCTCAAAGCCTAAGTTCCAACCACCCTCGGCCCCCCACCTACTTCCCCATGCACTTCAGGATTAACAAAGAGACGAAAACTCAGGTTCAATTCTATACCTTTAAGTCATCCACACTTACACTCCTCCGGTTGCTTCTTGTTTTCCAGGGCGTTTTATTTTGATACTTTTCATATCAACTAAAAAATAACAGAAACAGAATAACCACCCACACTTTCTAAATCCAGACTCGCAGTTCTTAAATATTTCACCTTCTCTTTCTCCTCTCTTGATATATAGGTAGGTATACATGAATATACATTTTTGCTGATCCATCAGAGTCAATTGAAAACCTCTTCTTTTCACCCATAAATAATTCAGAACCTATCTCCTGTAAATAATACATTCTCTACAACTATATTATAACCACCATGCCCCAGAAATGCTACCTAAGCACAACATGGTCATCCACAATCCATACATATTTAGCCAATCATCCCAACACCACTGTTTTCAACTGTATCACCCACCACAAGTAGTCACCTTTTTTTAAATGTTCCTCTTTTGTGTTGTCTTCATGACACATCCCTTTTAAGAGGTCAAATAGGCTGTATTTTAGAATATCCTTAAACTTAAGCTTGCTTCATTGTGTCCTCATGGTTAGCTCACTAAGCAGATCACCTTTCGTTGCCTCTAACATTTTTTAATTAAAAAAACAAAAACAAAAATCTACCATAGCCATCCTCTCTCATCCTAGCTTCTTGTTCTCATTCTTCTGGGGAGAAGCTGGTACAATTCAAACATTTGAGTGGACGCTTTATGGTCCACTGGGGGACCAGAAAACAATTAAGCCTATTGGTGCAGCCTGACCTAAGTCGAGATTTCTTTCTATTTTGTGACTGCTCTGCAGAGTGCCCCACAGAGATTAGAGGCCACTGGGCTCTTCCATCTGCTGCCTAGTTTTTAATTGGAAATTTTAATGGTCCAATGTATAAGATAAAATCCAAATCTCTTTCTTTTTCTAAGCCTTCCTGATTCACTTCCTTGGAAATGGTATTAGCAGATGCTCGTGTGAGTTCAACTGTTCTGTATCTACAAGTATCTAACGTGCTTCTCTGCATGTCTGTTCAATAGCTGAAATCCCCAAAGGCTCAGCACACATTTCTGTCTTTCCTGTAACAGCAACATGGCATTATGTAAAATAACTTGATTTAAACCAACCCCAGGATTCAAACTGGGGATCAGCTATAACCTACTGAATTAGTCCCTAATTGATGAATGTTGTCCTTGGTATTAGAAACAGAACTATGCTCTCACCTGTCATCAAAGAAGCTTCTTTTTTGCAACCAAAGAATATCATTACAAACATCCACAACTGGTCAAACTACAGAGCACAAATGACCATGGGATACCCAGCCCCAACTGACACCTCAACAACACAACCCCTCCACCTAAGGCTCAGGGAACATCAAAGGCAACTGGATGGAAAGAGTATAAGAGCCAGAGCACTGGAACATATTACAGGGAAGCCACACCCATGAAAATCTCAACAATATGGTTGCCTAAACAACACCTGCACAATGACACCAGTGGGCATGGCAGCACAGATAGGAGAAATCCCACAAGGCCCCACCTTTAAATGAAAAGCTATAGGCAATTAATAACTGCTAGAAGGTGAGTATTGGTCTTCTCCAGAGAAGAGCACCCCCTTGACAGGTTCTTCAGTCCAATTCCAGATAGTCAGCCTCCTAAACACATGTATATTTGAGCAACACTTAATATATTCATCAGTGTGTGTGTGTGTGTGTGTGTGTGTGTGTGTGTGTGTGTGTGTGTGAGACATTAATAATTAAAGAAGTTACAAATTTGAGAGTGAGTGGGTGAGGAACATGAGTTGGAAGATGAAGAAGAAATGAAGGAAATAATAGAAATATAGTAACTTGTGTATGAAATTCTGAAAAAAAATCAATTTTTAAATGAAAAAGTAGGAGAAGCTACAGAACAAGAAACAGCTACAGAACCACCTTTGAATGTCAGTTCACACACTGGTCTTCAGAAAAACCTCTGTGTCTGCATTACCAGGCAAAGGTACAAGAATAAAGGTTCAGTTTTGCTAGCATCTAGTTGCTCTCCAAAATAACTGCACCCACTCCTTGGTTATTCATACTGTTTGAGGCTAACAGTTTCTTTATGTTCTGACACTTGAAATGATTAAGAGTTAAATGCTATCAATCTTGTAGGCACCTTTTGTTTGGATTTTCAAGTCTTAACTGTGAATAAGGCTAATTTTTTACTTTTTATGTGCCTTTTGTTTATCATAAGCCTGTGTTTCTTTTTCTGCAAGCTGCCACCCTGTTTTCCTGCCTGGGTTTCTACTGACTTATTGTGTTTTCCATTATTAAATCATCTGGCACTACTTTGGCTGAAATAACTATTAGAGAAAATATGTCTTTTCTTTTATAGGAAATACAGGACCTGTTTGAGAATTTAAGCTTTTTCCTGTGGGTTTATAAAGCCTAGAATATATTTTTTAAAACTCATATATTCTATTTTTACTATGGTATGAAAGGCCACAAAAGATACATCATAGATTTGCATTTATGGGTTTGCCATTTTAAATTTGATAAATCTAACCAGAGTATAAAAAACTTTCAGCCCATATTTAATACTAAAATCGACTGTCTGGAAGTTTCACTACTCTTTTATTTCTTTATTCTTCAGGGAAGAAAAATTCTCTCCCTCTAGTTATTAATTGCTTGTTTATTGGGTCATCCAGTCTTGAGCATAAAAAAGTCCTCAGTACTGTTATGTAGATACTCAACAGAGCCTATCATATGAAAGATGCTTTCTGAGTTGCTAAGCCAATGTGTGGATAACTCCAGGCATTCCACGCCTCTCTTCTGATGAGAACTTACAATAGGTAGGCATGGTGGTTCATACTAACAATTTCACCACTTGAGGGACTAAAAAAGATTGCTAGAAGCTGAGGGTCAGTCTGGGCTACATAGTAAGTTCAGGGCCAGCCTGGATTATAGTGTGAGATGCTGTTACAAGTCTTATTCTTCTCTGTTCTAATGATAAATCCTCAATGTATCCCTATTGTGCCTTCATTGTGTCCCAGTTAGATGCTTCAGTAGTATGTGCTAAGGTGTGAACATATTTTCCCTGAAATTCATGTTACTAGTGTGATAATACCAGGTGATCATGAGAGTGTCTCCCTCCTAGGTGAGATCAACACGCTTACAAAAGAGGTTTTGTGCAGCTTTCAGATCCCCTGTCCTAATGTCCACTGAAATCTGAGGAACCAGAAAGAAACCCAAGAATTAGCACTTTCCATCTGAAAGTCCAGAGGAAACTCCAACAAAGGTTAGCAACTGCCATCTGAATCTCCAGAGAAAACCATTAAAAGAATTAGCAACTGCCATTTGAAACTCCAGAGAAAACCA
>JANHMN010000007.1:83179409-83232440 GCA_030674055.1 Rhabdomys pumilio
CACACACACACACACACACACACACACACACACACACACACACACACGTACAGACATACACAAATGCCCAAGCCAGAAGCGAGTGCCAGATCCCCTGGACCTGGAATTCCAAGTGGTTGTAAGTTGCCCACTATGGCTGCTAGGAACCAAGCTCGGATGCTGTGGAAGAGCACCATGTGCTCTGAACCATCTCTCTAGTCCCCACTTTGCTGTTTTGTTTTTTTGAGACAATGTTTCTCATTGGCCTGGAGCTCAGCCAGCAGCTAGGCTGTCCGACCGCAAACCCCAGGGCTTCACCTATCTCAGCCTCCACAGCACTGGTACCCACCACTGTGCCCAGGTTTTCTTTTTTACTTGGGTTCTAGAACTCAAACTCAGGCCCTATCCTTGCCAGGTGATGGAGCTGTCACCTGAGCCATCCCCAAGCCTGAATTACATCTTTTCTAATTCCTTTATATCCTTCTTTTCCCTTTGTCAGAAGAAATCCCATAGAGGAAGAAAACATGTCTTCACTTTCTTGATAATGATTCACTTTGAATAACAAAATGTTCTAGAAAAAAAAGTATATAATCCTTTTGAATGATTCCATCCATCTCCAATCAATAATTTCTCTTGTTTTGTTTTTTGAGACAAGGTTTTGTTCTCTGTGAAGCCCTGGTTATCCTGGAACTTGCTGGGTAGGCCAGACTGGCCTTGAACTCACAGAGAGATCTGGGATTAAAGGTGTGCTTCATCACAGGCTAGCCACCAATCAGTAATTTCTACTTATGAATTCCTAGACAGTGTCAAGTCATAAAGCTATTAGAAAGAAGTCATGCCCTGTGGATATCAGTGTACAGCTGCATGCTCACCCCGGAGTGATATTCCTTCCGCCTCGCCACTTGTTCAGCCACTCTAAAAAACTAGAATTGATAGACCGTAGCCATTGACAAACTCAAGTTACATTCTTCCCTGTACATAGTGAATAGCTGATGAAAGACATTAAGTTCCTGCATGAGGACCTGCCTCCTCACCCCACCTCTACTTCCTGAAGTTGAATGATACTCCTTTTATCAGAGAATAAAACCACACCAGTGTGGGGTCACTTTCTGCTCTACCACAGGCAAGACCTCTTGGGAGACGAAAGCAGGGAGCCTGACTGCTCTTACCCCACACTGCTGATTGGGTGGGGCTTCAGGGAAGCTCTAAGACAGCGCTCTGAGGGTGGAAAAGTGCAGTCTGAGAGAGCTGAAGCTGGCATTCCCAACTTCAGGGCATCTAGTCGATGCTAGAGAACCTTACAGAGAAGTTGGGAATGAGGGGTTGGGGGTTCATGGGCTGCAATGAGGCCAGAGTGGGGACTCCCAAATTTCTGGACATTCAGGCACTGTTGAGTCTCAAGGAGTTGAGAGCAGAGGTGGGGGGTGCAGGCTGAGTGTCTGGGGGGACGAATGGGTGGGGTTGAATGGGAGCCCAACCATTGGAAAAATGTGTCTGGCTTTGGCTTAAAGTAGGAGTGACCTATTGGCACTGAAGGAGCAATAGCACCCCCCCCCCATCCCAGGTGTCTGTAACAGCAAGAAGGGACTTCTTATGCCAGGGACCCTGACTTCAACTTTTCAGGGTGGACTCAAAATTAAATACCTTTTGCAGAGAGGAATGTCTGGGAAGGGAAGCTTATGGGCTAAACCCTCATGGCCTCTAGGTACCTCACTAGCATGGAGAACTCTATTCTGGGCCTATATGACTACAGGTCATGTTTCCTTATGTGGGAAGTATGGCACGTGATCCAAGCCAGGAATTTGGCAGAGAGCAGGGGGCCCCTACCATCTCAGGTGTGAGTATCCAGGGTCTCAACCAAGCTTCCTGGCATGGTTTACTGTCCCACATACCAGTACACACCTTGTTATAAGGTTGGAGTGAGACAATGACATCCTTGATCCTCTTAGCCATCCTGCTGATAGACCTCAACAAGACAACATCATCCTGCCAAAGCAACCGTCATTCCTTTGACCCTTTAATTTTCCGTAGATTCATCAGGAGAGGGCACAGACTTTCCCCCCTACCAGAGTTCTCTCCTGCAAGAAGAGACACCTCACCCAAGAAATCTTGAGAAGAGTACAGAAAGACTAATAGAAGTCTGTGAGACAAAAAAAAAAGTTAACAACTTTTTTAAGCTTCCTGGGTTATAGTGTGTCAAAAAACAATGCATTGAGAAATTAATAAACCTGATTGCTCAGAGATGTCAAGTTGCAGTTAGATACTTAAAAAAAAAAAATCACAACTAACGTTGCTGAGGTAATTCAGGTTTCAATGTATTCCCTGGGCGAAGGTATGGGAAAGAATCTGGGTTTCTTGGGGAAACGACCGCTACATCTTGAGGATTTAAAAGCTTGGACTTACATGTACTTTCATGTTCAGTGTCAGCCAAAAGTTTAAGCCTATTTTCTTATATCTGATGCTGCTGGTATTAATAATGCATCTATACTTCCATAACTGCTGCAAGCTTCTTTTTGGCGAGATTAAGGACAATCATAATCCTTTACAAATTCCATACTCTGTTCAGTTTAAACCTTCTGTTAGAGCATTCCTGGTCTTCTACTTTCCATTTAATTAATGGGAAAGAAAATGTGTGTTTCTTTGATGGGCAGACATATGGAGAGAAAGAAAATTACATGAAGAACTAAAGTCTTAATTTCACCCCTACTGTGATAAATTACCTGACAAAAGCAATTTAAGGAAGATAAGTTTTATTTTGCTCACAATTCCAGGTTACATCATTATGGAAAAGTCAAAGCAGCAAGAACTTGAAGTGGCTAGTTCATTATAGCCGCAGCCAAGAGCAAAGAGAGAATGCAGGCATGCATGCTTGTGCTTAGCTTACTTCCCCACTCTCACGAAGTCTAGGATGCCCCTGACAAGGGAATGGTGCCACCCACAGTGAGCTAGCTTTTCCACTAATCAAGATAATCCCTCATGGACTTGCCCACACACCAATCTAATCCATACAACCCTTCATTGTGACTCTTTTCCCAAGTGATTCTAGATTATGTCAACTTGGCAATTAAAACTATCACAGAAGACTGGAGAGATGGCTCGAGAGCACTTGTTCCCCTAGCAGAGACTCTACGTTGGTCCCCAGCACTCATATTGGGTAGCTCAGAGATACATTCAACTCCAGTTCTAAGGAATCCAAACTCTCTTCTGGCCCCTGAGGGCAACTGTATGCACATGGTGTACATATAGACAAGCCATCATACCCACATGTATATAATAATTAATGAAATAAAGTAAGTAATACTTTTTATAAAAGTATTACATATATTTTAGTTACCAACCCCCTTCAAGATCCTTCAAGATGCACAATAATAGTCAATATATGCAAAGCTTATGAATGAAGTCGCTCCAGTCATCCAGACCAAAGCCAAGGAGCCACAGGTTGGAATCAGGGTCCTTGACATAAGTTGCTTCTTGCTGTTACAGACACCTTGGATGGGGGGTGCCATTACTCCTTCAATACCAATAGATCATCCCTACTTTTAGCCAAAGTCAGATGAATTTTTCCAATGGTTGGACTTACCACAACCAACAAACCCTCCAAAGACATGTGCCATACAAGTAACAGGCATCTCTTGACACTCGTGTTCTGATTTTCACTATTATAAGTGTGCTGTGTCGGGTTTTGTCAACTTGAGACAAGCCAGAGTCCTATGAGGGGAGGAAGCCTTGATTGAGAAAATGCCCCCATCAGATTGGCACGTAGGCAAGTCTGTGGAGCATTTCCTTGATTAATGATGGCTGTGAGAAGCTCAGCTCACTGTAAGGGATGTCATCCATTCCCAGGCAGAAGATCCCGAGCTGCACAAGAAAGCAGTTAAGCAAGCCAGGGGGACCAAGCCAGTAAGTAGGTTCCTCCATGGTCTCTGCTTCAGTTCCTCCCTCAAGGTTCCTGCCCAGACTTCCCTCAGTCATGGACTGTGACATGTCTATGTAAGTCAAATAAACCTTTCCCTCTTCAAGTTGCTTTTGGTGTTTGTCACAGCAATAGAAAGCAAACTGGGACAATGGTCATTTTCATTGCCAACCTAACAGGGGTGAGAGAAAAACATCAACACCAGTGCCTGAGTGTGCCTGGGGTGTTTCTGCAGGAACTAGTGTGAGGCTCAGCAAACTTAATAGGGAAGGCCTACCCTGACCCTCTCTGTCTGCGGGGGAGATGGGATGGGAAGGTAGAAAAGAGAAGTTGACTGTCCCCACATGTGACATCTCTAGAGAAAGGTCACTCTTCTCCTGTGACCCCTGACATTAGAGTCTGGATTGTTCTTTGATACAGCAGAGATGTATGGTTGGTTCTCCAGCGCCTTTCAGGACTTCAACCTTGGCCTTGGGCAGCATCTCTGTCCTTGCTCTTGTTCTGAGGTTTCTGGCTTCCTGGACTGAGCAGCTGGTGACGTCCCTGGACTCCAGCCTGCACAGTCACTGGGAGGTGATTCAGAGCCAATCTGAGTGCCATCTTAGGATCCCAGACATTCTGAGGACTACACTCTCTAGAAAGCCCTGGCTAGCACAAGTATTCGACCACTCTGGAAGCAGTCAGACTGCCTGAGGCACCTTCCACCCTTGGCAGAACTCTCAGATCTACTTACTGTCTTTTGGCTTCGTTTCAAAATGTCTCTTCAGGCTTAAGAAGGAAGGAGCTGAAGAATTGAGGTCTTTGATGTTAGTGTCTTAGTCCACTACAGGAAAAACACCATTAAAGAGCCACCTTTCCCAGGGCTAAGATTTCTTAAAAGGAAGATTATAGTCAACTCCACCTAGGGTCAAGGTCCATCTCTAAAACCAAACACTCATCATATACTCCAAGTTTTTCACATGTCCAACTGAAAAGAAACCCTTTCTCTGTGTCCTGTGATTAGTTTTCCTCTTCCTTTTAAGTTGCAGCCATTTATTTCTCTTGGTGTCCCAGTCTTCCAAAGAAAATCCTTTGCTTACCTACGGCTCCAAACCCAACACTGGCTTCCCTGCCTATCACTAACCACATATGTCCTCAGACATTGTCCTTGTTGTGGGCCTACTATGAGAGGCAAGACTCCTCTCATGCCATCTGCAATATGCTAACATCTGCAATGGCCACACCTGGACTTAGATTTTGGGGTCTGAGAAAACATAACAGAGGACTCCTAAGAATACTAGGCTTTATAGCCAAAAACTCTAGTTAGAGCATGGCTTTTACAGCTGTGGAAATGTGCTATAGACGGTATCATACACCAAACTGAGACAAGCAACGTAGTATAAGTAATGGTGAAATATAGAATTCAACTTCTATGAACCAAACTGGAACCAAACTGGAATTCTAGGGAGAAAGAGAGTTCACATTTTAATGACTTAGAGGTAAGGCGCTTACTACAGAGGGGTGAGGATTGTAACTCAGATCCTTAGAAAAAGCAGCTGGGTACTGTAGCTGCTGGTAATCCCAGCATCCTCCCCAGATATGGGGGGTCCCTGGAACAAAGTGACCTGCTAGACTACCTAAAGCAGCAAACAATAGAGTCTGCCTTCAATGTACCAAGTGGAAAGTGACTGAGGAAGATAGCCAGTGCCAACACCGGCCTCCATACCCATGCACGCACGAGTGTTCCTGCACACATGCAATCATAGTGCATGCACATCACACACATACAATAAATATATGGATTTATTATATATTGTACAATAATATATATAAACACATATAAATACTTTTCATGGCCCCCAGTCACATGCCATCCAGAGAGGAATCTGTCATCCATCCACTTTAACCGATATCTGATTTCCTATGGATACACAGTAAGGACTGTCTCTGGAAGGTCATCCTTATGAAAGCACTTGTGCTGGGGAAGTGACACACACTGAGTATCCAGAGTGACTGTAAGTAAGCCTTAAGGGGGAGGAAATTTCCTAAGAGCCCTGAACTGAAAGCCGCTCTATTCCCTGGCTGCTGTGAAAAACACTAACTTGCTACCGTCTTTAGTATTTATTCACAATACATGAATTACCTTTCACACATGCCTTACTCTCCATCTTTTCCTGCTTCTCCCTTCTCATTCCTTGCTCCTGCTGGTCCCTCTGGGCTTAGCTTATGTTCTCTCTCCAATATCTTGTCCTGGAAGGAAGTCCTTTGCCCAGCAGAGGCTCCCCCCAATCCCCACTGCTATCTCATTTCAAACAGATTATCTCACAGCCTTGCTGTAGTAAGTGGTTATGAGCCTTTCAAAAGTGTTCGTGAAATCTCATCCCAGAGGAATTCCGGTTCAAGAATCCTCTGGGATAATAATTTGAGTAAGCATTGAGATGTTTCAGACAGGTGAGTTTGGGTTTGTCCATATCCTGTCTAAGACTATTTTTATTTTGCTATATAAACTTGAAAGCCCAGAGATAACTGTCAATTCTTGCTTTTCTTAAACAATACAGCTGTAAATTATTTTATGAGGTAATTAATGAACACCCCCCATTGCCAGGCAGCTGTAACCACCAAATGCTACCTGCAGACATAAATCTAAAACAGCTTCAAAAGAGAAATACCAAAACCCAAAAGCTGGTTGGGGAGAGGTATCCAGAATAAAGAAAATGCAGGAAGATGAGGTGGGAGGAAAGGAGGAAGGGAGGAAGGGAGAGAGAGAAGAAATGAGAAATTCAAAGAAGAAAACAAAATGTTCACTGGAAACTAGACTTGATACAATCAGCAACTTTTTATTTTGAAATCTACAAAGTTAAAAGAGTCACACCACTTTCAGAACACCGTCTTTGGGTCTTTTAAGAACATTTCCATCACCCCCGGAGGCACTTGAAATACATCAAGGAAACAGAGTGCGCTGTGCATGGGTTTGCCGTTTCGTTGTATAAGTCCTTTTGTAGCTGATAAACACACTGAAAGTTTTCTTTACACCGAACTCAAACCTAAAGGGAAATGCGACGAATCTCCCCCATTTTTATTCTTTAAACTTGCATCGTGCGGGTAAAAGAATTAGTGAGGTTAAAACGCTGTGCTTTCACAGTTTCTCGATTTGCTTGCTCTGAAAGCATTAACCAAACTTCTCGGACCTTTCCTAAGTTATCAGAAATAATGCAGCGCCCTCTGTCGGCCTTCCCACCACACTGACTTCCGCGGCACAGTCTGCAAAATGATGACTTAAAGGCTTAAGAAAGGGACCTTAGCAAGTGAATGCAGATCATCTGCTAAAAAAAAAAAAAGAAAGAAAAGAAAAAAAAAGCAGAGACAAGGGACTCTAAAATCATGTGCTGACGATTCTAAAAGTCGAGTCAATTATCAGCTTCTTTTCCTCATTCGAACAGATTCGATTTTCTTAAAAACTGTTTTTTGTCACACTGGGAAATTCCCAATGACTGCAACTGTAGTAAATAAAATCCATCAGAAGCAGATGAGAAACTGACAACTCCAACTGAAGTACCCGAGCCCCAAAGTGGGAGGCGGCCCTGTTTGCCCAACCAGAGAAGCCCCAGCCTTTGATTTCTCCAGACTCAGCTTGACCTTCAGGTCTGGGAAAGAGCTTAGAGGTCCCTATAGGAAGGAGGGCAAGAAGGCATGGCAGAGCTCAGCCGCCTCAGACTCTCAGGCAAACACTTATCAGCAGGAAGGTTAGCCTTCAGGCACTGATCTGGTGTTGCTTTTTAACATTTTTAAATTACATTTCTTTCTGTTTGAGGAAGCGGGTGTGAGCCACAGCTCACACACATGTGGAGGTCAGAAGGCAACTTGAGGTTCTTTTCTTCCTCAATATGAGCCTCGGGGATTAAACTAGCCCTGTCAGGTTTGGTGGCAAGTGTCTTTGCCTGCGGGCCATCTCAAAGGCCCTGGTTTACATTTGATATGACAACATGAGATGGTCCTCATTGGTGTTTCAACTTGTCCTCCATATAAAGTTTGGTGGCACTCCAAGTGCTCTTGTGGTTTCGATCTACCATATCTCTAAACAGGCCACGTGTGGAACTGGGGAAAAGGGCTCCATCGCTAAAGTATTAACCTGCGTCCATTTGCCCTCCACTCTGGGGATGAAAATTAGACCCGGTAGAACTGGGGAGTCAGAGATTGGCTCATCTCTGGCCAGCTAGCATAATTAATGTACTCCAAGCCGTGAGACCCTGTTTCACACACACACACACACACACACACACACACACAACCACCAAGGTGACTAGGTCCTGAGAAGGGATGGCTGGCCTCACTGGAGTTGGGGGGGGGTGAATGCTACTGGCTGGTGGAAGGCTTTAGGAAGTAGAGCCTAAAGGAAAGAAATTAATCACTGAAGCATGCCCCCCGAAGGGGATACTGGAATCCTGACCCCACAGTCTCACTCTGATTGCTTCCCAGAAATGTGTGTGATAGCGACCGTCTTGGCAACAGGATGCAAGGCCACAGGCCCTTGGTCCTAAGCAATCAAGAACGAGAACTTCCAAAATCAGAAGGCAAAAGGAAAAAAAGCTTCTCTCCTTGTAGGTTGCTTACTTCCTAAGTTTAGTTTGTCAGAAAACCATCCTGTGAAATTACAAAAAAAAAAAAAAAAACAAAAAAAAAAACAAAAACAAAAAACAAAAACAAAAATAAACGAACAAACAAAACCTTAGAGATTGAGAAACTTCCATGTGAGGCCAGTGTTCAGGCTCCACACAAAACAGAGGCCGTCACTGGTCTCCCCATCCCACCCCATTCCTGATTGATCCACTCTTCAAACAAGAGATTTCCTAAGTGAACTCCCTTACAATGCAGGACACAGACCAGGAAATTTGGTTTTTGTCAATGCTAAATTAATGAATTAGGATCATGTCTCTCAATACCACTGAATCATTTATGTACCAGATACTGGACAAGAGAAAACAAAATAAATAAAACCCAGTCCCTTCCCACAAGAAGCATAAACACAAGTATGTATAATTAGAAAATAACATTGTAAACCCAACGACAAAAATATCACAGAGTGGGGGCAGAGAAGATTGCAGAAAGATCTGTGACTTCATGGCAGTAATTCGTAACACATTCCCAAACCCCTGCCATTTATTCACGGAGAACTTCGGTAGCACTTAGATTGTTTGAAGACACTTCCAATAGATGGTTGACAGGGGCAGAGCTGGGCATGCACACATGAAGTTTGATTCACCCAATATCAAAGCATCATCAATAGAAAAGGCTGGTTTCTGTAAAAACTCTGCCTGGAGCAGAGGAGGCAGGCATGTCAGATAGACAGGAGGGCAAGCAAAGATTCTGATGGCAGGGGCTGCAGAAGAAAGATCATGTAAAGTTCAGACAGTCACTTCAGTGGAGGGTTGCATACAAAGGGCTGGGCTCAAAACGGATGTGTATGGAAAGAAATGAGATGTATTGGGCAGACCCCACTTGCCCTCATTTTCACAGGTGTATTTGGCTTAAGGAAGACAGCACAGAGCACACTCCTCTGAGAGTGTGGTCCTTCCAGGCTGAGAGTGTAGACTCTGGTCATAGAGACCCAGGTTAGAGGTCCAGATGTGCCTCTCAAAGTAACTTAGCCACTCCAAGTCTAAGGTGGGATGATCACCTGGGGATACGGCCCAGCTGGTGGAGTGCTGGTCTAGGATACGTCACCCTCTACACTGTATGAACTAGGCAGGGTGGTACATGCCTATAATTCCCTGAACTTGAGGAATGGAGGCAGTAGAATCAGAAGTTCAAGATCCACCTGCTGAGATGGCTCCAGCAGATAGAGGCACTTGCTGGCAACAAGCCTGCCAACCTGAGTTTGATTCCCAAAGCCCTCTAACCTCTACATGGGCACTGCGACACATGCATGCCCATGTTCACACACACACACACACACACACACACACACACACACACACACACCCCATATATATATATATAGCCGGGCGGTGGTGGCGCACGCCTTCAATTCCAGCACTTGGGAGGCATAGGCAGGCAGATTTCTGAGTTCAAGGCCAGCCTGGTCTACAGAGTGAGTTCCAGGACAGCCAGGACTACATAGAGAAACCCTGTCTCGAAAAACAACAACAAACAAACAAACAAACAAACAAAAAACCCCAATATATATATACACACACACATACACACAATAACAATAAGTAAATAATTTTTATGTGGCACACCTTTAATCCCAGCACTAGAGAGGCAGAGGCAAGTGGATCTCTGTGAGTTCAGGGCCAGCCTGGTCTATACAGCAAGAGTTCAGACCCGGTCAATGAGAACACAATGAGAACCTGTCTCAAAACATTTTTTTTAAAAAAAATCCCAAGGTAACCCTGGTTACATAGTGAGTTTGAGGCCAGTCTGGGCTACGAGAGACTTGTCTCAAAAAAAAAAAAAAATAAATTAAGAGGAGGCTGGGGAATCTGGTAGGAAAAGTACCCAGCGTGAAAAGTGAACAGAAGCCAGAGAAATCAACATATTTGACTCTAAAACTGCTATGTTAGCATTTCTAAAAAGAGGGCGTGTCATAGTTCAACTGTCAACATTTTCTCCTCTTAGCTGCACTAGAACAATGACTCATCCAACAACTTACTGAGGGCTAGTGCCTAACCCTGAGCAAGTAACAGGCCTGGCTTTATGCAAATTGGCATGCGATGATATGTTAAAGTGAACGTTTTGCTGAAAAGCATCTGGGTTTAAATTGGTGTGTGTATGTACACACACACACACACACACACACACACACACACACACACAGACACGTCTCAAGCTAGCTCTCTCCTGCCACCTTGTGTTATTCAGGTGCACAAACGTCTCTACTTGCTGAGCCATCTTACTGGCCTATATAGGGCTTTTAAAAAACTGTCATCTGGGTTCTTATTACTATGACAGCGTGGCCCACAAACCAACAGCAGCAGCAGCAGCTTGCTGGCAGTTGTTTGGAATCTCAGACTCCACCCTAAACCTATCAATTACAGTCTTCATTGTAATAAGGTCCATGTGGCAATCCTTATGCATATTCAAGTTTAGAAACAAATTTACTATGCATGCATAGCATTGGTGTATAGCTATTTGAGTCCTTTCTCCTATGTTCTCATAAACATGCTATCCTCTCATGAAAACTGCAGTGGAGACCTGTTCCCCTGCTTCAGGGGCCTGAGCACATCTGCTCCCATATCTCACCATTATAGGACCTTGCCTCAGGTTCTTGCCTCATGGTCTGAAACCTCCAACCTCAGACCCCCACAATTCAAGGCCTAATGGTTCACACTTTACAGCAAATAATAAGTAATAAAATTCCTCCCTCATAGCACTGCTGAATTTGTTTTTCAAATTACATTATTTATTTACTATATATGTATGTATCTGTGTGTACGGTGATTATGTAATGGCCACTGTGTGGTGGCTAAATATATGGACACCATATGATGTACACTCTATGTTGGCTTCTATGTGATGGCCAACTGGGTAATGGCCACTGTATGTGGCCATTGTCTGTATGACAGTCACTGTGTGATGGTGACCATGTGATGGATTCTGGTTGATGAGCAGTTTCATGGTCACTGTGTGATAGCCAATGTGATAGCCACTATATTATGGACACCATTTGATGGCCACCCCATGATGGCCATTGTGTAATGACCACTGTGTCATGGCCAAATGTGTGATGTGTATGTACATGTGTATTGTATGCATATGTGTCTATATGTGTATATGTATCTGTGTGTATATGTCAGTGTCTGTATGTATATGTGTATATGTATCTGTTTGCATGTTCTATATATGCACATATGTATATGAATGTCTGTGCATCTGTTTGTCTTTGTTTATATGTATACATATATGTGTGTGTGTGTCTATGTATATGCATGTATGTGTATTCTGTATGTGTGCATCTGTGTATATAAGCTATTTCACCAGCCTCTGAATTTGTTTTTTATGTGATGTTTCAAAGTGCCATGACATTTTCACTCTTGGCCAAATGGTGTCTGACCCAGACTGAACACTTTGCAGTACCATGTAACCCAGCTTGACCACCCTAAATAAACAGGAGGATGCCGGATATTCAACTGATCATCATCCAATTGGAAGTGCTGAATAGTTATAAAATTCATCATTCTGTAATACTGACTGCAGAAAACATAAACCATTAATATGGATTTCGGGGCTGCCTTGATTGAATAGGGCACTTGTGGCTGAAGGTAGCTCAGCCTTCATTATCCTATTATTCTCAGTGATAGATTCAATCATGATCATATAAAATTAGGAAGCATAACTCTGAAGTAGAATAGCTAATCTTCCCCATAAAGAGTCTGGGTTGGCTTTAAGAACGCAGCTAGCTGGAGTGATAAATGAGAGAAGATTCTCTCCCAGATAAGCCCTGGACATTGTTGCTTTATTTTGCAAATAAATTGGGTTTTCTATAATGCATGCAGGTAGAAGGAATTGAATTGCACCCTTTTGTAATCTTCTGGCATTTATTATAGAACACCAAGTAGTCACATGTGCCTCCTTCCGTACACCACCCTATGTTCTGATATGCACCCCAGCACCTTGCTGCAGGGCCCACCTGCTGGTTGGTCAGAATCTAGCCAGGCCTCCATGTGCTTTCTCACCCAGACTCCATGTCTGCTGCATGGAAATGCTCACTCTCCTCCTAAGACCCAGATCTTTCCCTGGAGAAGAACCTTTTCTGCTGCCTCCATCAACAAAGAGGTGGTCCCTCTCCTTTCAGGTTCCTTGGGACACAGCAAGCTCCCACACCGTGTCCTGACCACTCTGTCTGAGCTCGTTCCCCAGGAGTAGACAGGGACCAGCTGTTCAGGAGGTAGTCTCAGGAAACTCAGGGGACGGGGAGAGTTGGGGGTTGGGGGTTACGGAGGAGCTGTGATCCTGCCTCCTGACCCTCATGGTAAAGAGCTAAAGAGTCACTGAAGGCTCCCCAATGGCTCTCTTTAGAGACTGTCTTAGCTTCAGAAGATGGCCGGCCTCAAGGTTGGGCCCCCTTCCAGGCCCTGGCCAATGAAAGGCTACTTGCTGTGGGTGATTAGCGCCCATCTTCTCATGCCAACTCAGAATCACTCACAGGGTGCTTCAGCTGTGGAGCCATCGAGGAGACAGCTGACCACCACTGTTAAAACTGCACTGAAGGCCAGTCAGTGCTTCTCTCCGCCATTCTCCAAGATCATTCAGAGTTCAGTCCTCAGCATCATCCTCCGTTCGTCTCCATGTTATATTTTGACAATCTCTCACTGAACCTGGAGTTCCCGGATTCAGCTAGGCTGGCTGGTCAGCAAGCTCCAGGGATCATGTTGTCTCCCATATAAGATCATACTGCCATGCTTTTTACATGGGTGCTGGGGATCCCTAATGAGAGTTAGAACTTCTGGATTGGAACAGATCCACAGATCACAGTTCATCAGGAAGACAAGACAGAAGCAAGATTAAGAGTTGGATAAATGGCTCAGAAGTAAGAGACTGGGTACCAAACATCCACGTGGATGCCCACAGTTGTCTGTAAACCCAGTTCTAGGAGATTTAATGCTCTCTTCTAGCCTCTGTCAGCACTGCACACATGTGTTGCACGCATATACACACAGGCAAAACATCCATCCACACAAAATAAATTTTTAAAACCTTTTTTTTTAAGAAGCAGGATTTTCTGGGCAATGGTGGCACACACCTTTAATCCAAGCTCTTAGCACGCAGAGGCAGGTGAATCTCTGAGTTTGAGGCCAGCCAGGTGTACAGAGAGAGTTCCAGGACAGCCAGGGCTACAAAGAGAAGGAAGAGGAGGAAGAGGAGGAGGAGGAGGAATAAGAGGAGGAGGAGAGTTAAAAGTGAACATTTGGTAAAGACGATTCTCTTGCAAGAAATTGTGCTATGAAACCTTTCCCTCTCCCTAGGAAACAGAGTGTCAATGGTAAGTGAGCCACAGGCTGGTTAGAGCCTAAGAGCTCTTGAAGTACTCCTTGCGACCCCTGCTGCTGCTCAACAGAATAAAAATTTCCTGCTTGGGCAAAAGCTGTTTCTTTACTGGTGGAATTTACACATGTGTGTCCATGCACACACAAACACAAATGACTGTCCCAGAGCCCAGAGGAGTTTCATTCAAGGACAAACGACATGGTTTCACTCTTATAAAATCTCAGAGAAGAACGGAGGAAACCCCTGCCAGGATTTGGGTGCACACTGACTTCCCTGGGGCTGTGGAAGGAAGGGGTAACTGACATCCACACTAGAACCATGCTGTCAAGGTAGGCATGGGAAGTTCCATGCGGGGTTCTGCGAAGAGCTCAGGCTTAGACACCTGCTACCACACGGCTGAGACTCCTTCCCCTCCGTCTCTCAATCCTTCATCCCTAGATTCTATCAGGAGAGGGAAACAAAACAAAACACTTACTGAGAAAACTAAGGAGAGAGAAGTGCAAAGCTGAAGAAAAGAACATTCTCCTCCTTCAAGCAGTTCAGGATGCAAGACAGGAGAACGTAACAACAGTTGAAGGTTAGTCTGTATTTTCACTGTTAGAGATTTGAATTATTCCTTAGCATTAAGCTGAGGCGGTGGTTATGCTTACACATTTGTGCCACTGTTACATTTAGGAGTTACCAAGAGAATGATGGGTCGGTCATCAGGGTTTCATTTAGTGATGGGCAAATGCCACTCCCATCCAGCGCGCGCGCGTGTGTGTGTGTGTGTGTGTGTGTGTGTGTGTGTGTGTGTGCGCGCACGTGCACAGGTATGTGCAAGTGCATGCACCTATGCACATGCATAGAAGACAAATGAGATGGCAGTGTCCTGCTCTATCTCTGCCTTATCCCCTTAACATGGGGTCTCTCACTGAACCTGGAGCTAAGCTGTCAGCCAGCAATTGCAGATATCCTCCTGTCTCCTCTTCCCAGGCCTGGGATGATAGAAGCATGTGGCCAGGTCTGGCCTTTTACCTGGGTGTTAAGGATTCAAAATTAGGTCAGCACGCTTGAACAGCAGGTGCTTTACACACTGCGTCATCTCCCAAGTACCCTCCTCAGAAAGTTTTTTAAGGGAGATGAGAGGCACCAATGAAGTTGGATCTCCAACATAAACTACATCCCCTATGTGGTGCTAGCTCAGTTTACTAGTTACATACCAACCTATAAAGTGTGAAAGGCACTGATTCCATTTCTTAAAGAAACAACTGTCAGTAAAATACTGTGAGAGGTGGGGCTGAAAAGATGACAGTCATGAGTATGGACCTGAGGTTCCCATCACCCACATCAGGCAGCACACAATCCATAACTTAAATCCCAAGGGCCTCTTCTGGACTCCGTGCGTGCACGCGCGCACACACACACACACACACACACACACTGTGTGTGTGCACCATATGCACACATAATTAAAATACAACAAATCTGAAGGTAGAGAGATGGCTCAGCGTTTAAGAGTGGCTGCTGCTCTTCCAGAGGTCCCAAGCTCACTTCTCAGCACACACATCAAGCAGTTTACAACTGCTTATAACTCCAGGGGATTCAACACCTATAACCTCTATGGGCAACTAGAGTTATGTACCCACACATACACATAAATAAAATGTAAACAAAAGCTGACTGTAGTGTCACACACCTTCAATTCCAGCACTCAGGAGGCAGACACGGGCAGATCTCTGAGTTTGAAGCCAGCCTGGTCTACATAGTGAAGTCCAGGCCAACCAGGGCTCATAAAAAGACATGGTCTAAAAACAAAAATTAAAAAAAATCATTACAGAATATAAATAAATACTATGAAAGGTAACCTGGCTCTCCAGCCTGCCATCCCTAATGGAGGCACCTGTTCCTGGTGGTGCAGCTCCTGGTGGCGCAGAGCGCACTGGCCCCACCGGGTGCAGAAAGCAGGAGGAGGAGGAAGAGCAGGGCAGGTCTGAGGAGCAGAAGCTTCCCAGCGCACCTGGTGGTGCATCGCTAGCAAGAGGAGAAGGCACGGAGAGGCCCAAGAATAAATGTGTCCAAAGTCAAACAAGTCGTACTGGACCTCACGGTGGAGAAAGGTGGGAAGGCTTCTAAACCAAGTGAAGAAGAATCCCATTATCAGGAAGAGGTTGAAAACAAGATGCCTGGGGGAAATGTCAGAAGGAACGTCAGGCGACTTGTGCCTAACTTTCTATGGGCCATACTTAATAGACATGTTGATCACAATGAAGGGGAGGAGGATGTTGGAAGATTTGTAGGGCAGGGGACGGAAGTCAAGAGAAAGAGTAAGGAGCAGCAGACGAGGCTTACAGGCGTTTCCGAACACCGGAACCTCACAATCATTTCTTTTGCCTCATACCTTGAAATCTAAGAATTTTTTCTGGGCTCATAAAATGGCTACTGTGTTTTACAAGCTTGTATCTAGTGGGGTATTTTTTCTGTAAACTTTTGGTGTTTCCACTTAATGGTTTCTACAAAGCATTGTTTAATTGTTGCATTTAATTCTAAACATTCCTGTCAGCGTGGCAATTTCACCCATTTTAGAAAAAATTCTTTTTCACAATTTGAAATTAATAAAGCAATTTTAAAAGGAAAAAAATAAAGGAAAAAAAAGGTAACCTGGTTCCACTTCTAAATTTCTTTTTCCTTCTCATGTTAAAATCACACTTAGTCACTGTTTCTGTACATTGGTGGTAGTCTCAAATTACTTCAAGATATAGGAAATGGATAGAAGACCAAGGCAGCAAGACCAGACGAAGGCAGATGCTTCTCTCCTGGCCCAGGTCTCCAGACTGTGAGAGATGCATGAGGTGCCACAAAACCTGCAGGGAAGAATCTGTTTCTTTCTCTCTCCTCAGTCATCACACTGAGAATAGTCTCAAAAGTTCTTTCACAGCAAATTGTTTTTAATGAAAGAAGTTTTATGTTTTTTTTTTTCAGAACTGAATTTCCTGAATCATATGGAATTAAAGGTGACAAATGACAAGTCTGGCAGTGGTGGCACATGCCTTTAATTCCCGCACTTGGGAGGCAGAGGCAACCAGATCTCTGGGTTTAAGGCCACAGAGGGTTCCAGAACAGGCAGGGCTACACAGAGAAAGCCTGTCAAAACAAACAAACAAACAAACAAACAAACAAACAAAAAACAGATGACAAAGCTGGTGAGAGCAGAAAAGTGAAGACTCAGATGCCAGAGGACAAAGGAGAGCAAGATGGTGTGCCATACATCTGAGGACCAGAGCTTTATCCCAGGCATGCACATGCGCACACGCACACGCACACAGAGTAAGTCAATTATTAACTAAAAAGACAAAAATGGGCTAGGAAGACAGTTCAGTTGGTAAGGGTTTGCCTGCAAGCTCAATAACCCGAGTTTGATCCTGAAAAAGGTATGTTAGAAAAACAGCAAAAAAAGCAGGCTACAGTGGTTCATGACTATAACCCCAGAGCTGGCAAGACAGACAGCCAGGCCTTTGGATCTTGCTGGCCAGTGAGTGTAACCTATCTGGTTCCCAGCACCCATCCCAGGCAGCTCCAAAATGGACAGCCCACCTTGGGATAGGAAGGCCCTGTGGATAAAGGTGCTTACTGCACAAGCCTGGTGACTGGACTTCAATCCCTAATTCCCATAGAGAGGCGGAAAGAACACACACTCCACAAAGCTCTCCTTCATCCACCACATGATGTGTGCCATGGCATGCATGCCCTCACACACGTCATGTACACACGCAATGTCTTACTTAGTTAGGGTTTGCTGTGACAACTCACACATGACCAAAAGCAAATTGGGGAGGAAAGGATTTATTTAGCTTATACTTCCACAGAACTGTTCATTGAAGGAAATCAGGACAGGAACTCAAACAGGGCAGGAACCTAAGGGCAGGAGCTGATACAGAGGTCATAGAAGGGTGCTGCTTACTGGCTTGTTCTTCATGGTTTGCTCAGTCTGCTTTCTTAGAGAACACAGGACCACAGCCCTGATCTTATGGAGGTATTGTCTTGAGCTTGTGTCAAGTTGACATAAAGCTATCCAAGATACACAATAATAATTTTTAAAAATTATTTAAAACAGGATAAACAGTGCATGAGGAACAGCACCTATGGGTATCCTCTGGGTTCCACATATTCATACATGCATACACATAAGCACGTATACACACACATGTGCACTATACACATACACACACACACACACACACACACACACACACACGTACACACGTACACACAGAATCAACTTACATTCAGAATTTTAAGAGAGGAAAATAAGATAGATATATAATTTTTTTTTTATGTGTGTGAATCTTTTGCCAGCATGTACAAACTGTCCAATGTGAGTACCTGGTGATCACAGGGGTCAGAAGAGGGCATCGGATCACTTCTGAATGGAATTCTAGACAACTGTGAGCTGCCATATGGGTGCTGGGAACTGAACCCAGGTCCTTTAAAAAAGTAGCCAGTGCCCCTAACCACTGAGCTATCTCTCCAGCCTCGAAACAAACTGCAATTTTTTTTCAGCTGACTGCAAATTCTCTATGTAAACTAGCACAGTATTCTAAAATGCTCACTCAGTGTGAGACCATGGTTCACAGCTCACCCACATTCTTCATCTTGGAAGGATGTTAGCCTGGAACTGCTAACAGAATTCATACAAGTAATTAATACCTGAGAGGCTTGCAAGTCTGAGCAATGGGGACAGCATGTTTGAGGTCACACTACAAAAAAATCCCTAATCTCATGATTCCAATAGACATTTTGAAAATCTTTGTTATGTTACCGGCTCTTTGTCATGGTGACGGGTGAAAGTTCACTTCTATGCCAACTCAATTGGGGGCACCCACGCCTACCGCCAACCTTGTGGACTAGGAAAAGAGTAAAAATTACAGGCCAAGGAGAGGTAAGCAGTAGATGGCTCAAAGTTATGGAAAGGTATGGTCTTCCAAATAATGCCAGAGGCCAGCTCGTACATACATGGCTTTGTATTTTTATTTCACCTCTCAATCACCTCTCCATTACAATATGTATTTGGGAAAAGACAAGTTAGACATATCTTACTGCTTACAACAGTGGGAGAGGGTACAAGAGCCCACAGCCTGACAACAAACTGCATGTTTCAATCTCCTAGCGTGTCATTCTGACTGTCAGGAAGCTGACCTTTGTTCCAGTCATTGTCCTATTCATTAAAAATGAAAAGTGGGATGGGACTGGAGAGATGACTCAGTGGTTAAGAGCACCAACTGCTCTTCCAGATGTCCAGAGTTCAATCCCCAGTAACCACATGGTGGCTCACAACCATCTGTAATGAGATCTGATGCCCTCTTCTGGTGTGTCTGACGACAGTGACAGTGTACTCATATACATGAAACAAATAAATAAATCTTAAAAAAAAATTAAAAAAAAAAAACCAAGAAGTGGGTGCAGGGTAGTGGTGGTGCACACCTTTAGTCCCAGTACTCAGGAGGCAGAGGCAGGTGCATCTCTGTGAGTTCAAGGCCAGCCTGGTCTACAGAGCAAGTTCCAGGAAAGCCAAATCTGTCACACAGAGAAACTCTGTCTCAGAGAAAGAGAGAGAGAGAGAGAAAGAAAGAGAGAGAGAGGACTGATTGGAGAGATTATAATAGGTAATAAAGATTAATTTGTTTTGGGTTTTTCTGTTTGTTTGTTTGTTTGTTTGTTTGTTTGAGACAGGGTTTCTCTGTATAACCATGGCTGTCCTGGAACTCAATTTGTAGACCAGGCTAGCTTCAAACTCACAGAGATCCACCTGCCTCTGCCTCCTGAGTGCTGGGATTAAAGACATACGCCACCATGCCCAGCTAATAAAAGTAGTATTTTTATTTAGTATGTATATGTGTGCAGACACATGCACACATGCACATTCCATGGAACATGCACTGAAATCAGAGAACACCTTTTAGAAACTGGTTGAGGTCCTGTATTCCAGGCTAGGTGGTCCGTAGCTCCTAGGTGATTCTCCTAGCTCCACCTTGCATGTCTCTGTAGAGATGCTGGGTTTGCACATCTGGCTTTTTTCAAATGGGCTCCAGGGATCGGACTTGGGTAGTCAGGTGTGTATGACAAGCAGGTTTATCTATTGCGCCAATTTACTTGCCCCTGTTTTATATTTTAACTTCCCTAAGTGCTCAGCGAAAGGCTGGATAAATGGTCAGTAGTTAAGCACTCATACTGTTCTTGCAGAGGACCCAAGTTTGGTCCCTAGCACCCATATCAGGTAATTAACAGCTGCCTGTAACTCCAGTTCCAAGAGACTGGATGCCACTGGTCTGCACAGATATCTGCACATGTGACTTCACTACTTTGTGGGTTCTTCTTTCTTCCATTCTTTTCCGCCAGTTTTTTTTTCCCCTTCAACCTCCTAATACTAGATACGAGAGGGGGGGGAAAAAAAAAGGATAGAGGGGAAAGAGGGCTGCATTATTGTTAGACTACTTATTACTGATTAGGGGCATCAAATTCTTTGGGGCAAATTTGAGCTTCACTGCCAGGATATCTAATTTATTCTTACTGTTGTTTCTTCTTTGAGTACAACTACTTAACAAACTGCCATCGACAGCAACCAATCAACAACCCACCACCAACAACAACAACAACCCCTTCTCTCAGAGCCCTAGCATTTATACATCCCCTGAAAAGTCCTCAGAATTCCAATGTCACTCAATCACAGAACTGTAACTGGCAAAATCACACCCATGCTAGAGTGTGAGGCAAATCATAATCAGCTTCTGTGGACATTCTGAAGCAGCCCCAGATCCCACACCGGGGATTAAAATGAAAACATATTCTCATCATATTTCTGTGTTTTTCAAAGAAACCAAAATTGTAAGTACATGCACTTATGTATACAAACCCATACATAAACACATATGCATATACAAAATTTAAAATTTTTGTAATAATAATAATTATAATGATAATAATCATTGTAACCTTCCCAATGATTAAAAAAAAATGAAACATTGTAGATATAGAAATATTAGCTGAGTAAGAAAATTACAGAGACACCTGGCTGGACTACTCCCATGAAGACATCATATCCTGAACCTTCCTAGAGCAGCTGGTAAGAACCCTCCCCTAATAACCCTACGACCCAGAACTGCAACTGGGAGCCTGGGGCACTCTGGACCCATCACACCCTCAAAGGGAGACTACCCTCAAGATAGAAAACCTAGGAAAGAGATCAGGAGTCATAGACGCAAGCATCACCAACAGAATACAAGAGATAGAAGAAAGAATCTCATGTGCAGAAGATACCATGAAAAATATTGACACAACTGTCAAAGAAAATGCAAAACCTCCTAACCCAAAACATACAGGAGATCCAGGACACAATGAGAAGACCAAACCTAAGGATAATAGGTATAGATGAGGGTGAAGATTCCCAACTTAAAGGGCCAGTAAGCATCTTCAACAAAATTATAGAGGAAAAGTTCCCTAATCTAAAGAAAGAGATGTCCATGAACATACAAGAAGCATACAGAACCCCAAATAGACTAGACCAGAAAAGAAATTTTTCCTGTCACATAATAATCAAAACATCAAAAGAACAAAACAAAGTTAAAAATACTAAAAGCAGTAAGGGAAAAAGGTAAAGTAACATATAAAGGCAGACCTATAAGAATTACACCAGACTTCTCACCAGAGACTATAAAGCCAGAAGATCCTGGAGTGATATCATACAGACTCTAAGAGAATACAAATGAGAGTTAAGACTACTATACCCAACAAAACCCTCAATCACTATAGATGAAGAAACCAAGATATTCCACGACAAAACCAAATTTACACAATATCTTGCCACAAATCCAGCACTACAAAGGATAATAGATGGAAAACTACAACACAAGGAGAGAAACTACAACCTAGAAAAAGCAAGAAAGTAATCTTCCAACAAATCCAAAAGAAGAAAGCTACACAAACATAATTACACCTTTAATAACTAAAATAACAGGAAGAAACAATCATTTTTCCTTAATATCTCTTAACATCAATGGACTCAATTCCCCAAGAAAAAGCCGTAGACTAACAGAGTGGATACATAAACAGGACCCAGAATTTTGCTGTATACAGGAAATGCACCTCAGTGGCAAAGACAGACACTACCTCAGAGTAAAGGGCTGGAAAACAATTTTCCAAGCAAATGGTTTCAAGAAACAAGCTGGAGTAGCCATTCTAATTTTGAATAAAATCGACTTTCAACCAAAAGTTATCAAAAAAAAGTAAGGAAGGACACTTCATACTCGTCAAAGGAAAAATATAACAAGATGAACTCTCAGTTCTGAACATCTATGCCTCAAATGCAAGGGCACCCACAGTCATACAAAAAAAAAAAAAAACCTTTACTAAAACTCAAAGCACACATTTCACCTCACACAATAATAGTGGGGGATTTCAACACCCCACTCTCAGCAATGGACAGATCATGGAAGCAGAAACTAAACAGAGACACAGTGGAATTAACAGAAGTTATGAACCAAATGGATTTAACAAATATCTATAGAACGTTTCATCCTAAAACAAAAGAATATACCTTTTTCTCAGCACCTTATGGTACCTTCTCCAAAATAGACCATATAGTTGGTCAAAAAGCAGACCTCAAGAGATACAAAAAGGTTGAAATAATCCCTTGCATCCTATCAGATCACCATGGACTAAGGCTGGTCTTCAATAATAACAAAAACAATGGGAAGCCTACATATACATGGAAACTGAACAATGCTCTACTCAATGATGACTTGGTCAAGGAAGAAATAAAAGACTTTTTAGAATTTAATGAAAATGAAGGCTCGTCATACCAAAACTTATGAGACACAATGAAAGCAGTGCTAAGGGGAAAACCTCATAGCTCTAAGTGTCTACAAAAATAATCTGGAGAGAGCATACAGTAGCAACTTGACAACACACCTGAAAGCTCTAGAACAAAAAGAAGCAAATACACCCAAGAGGAGGAGACAGCAGGAAATAATCAAACTCAGGGCTGAAATCAACCAAGTAGAAACAAAAAGTACTATACGAAGTATCAACAAAACCAGGAGCTGGTTCTTTAAAATCAACACGACAGATAAACCCATAGCCAGACAAACCAGAAGGCACAAAGACAGTATCCAAATTAATAAAATCAAAACTGAAAAGGGAGACAACAGAAACTGAGAAAACTCAAAAAATCATTAGATCCTACTACAAAAGCCTATACTCAACAAAACTGGAAAATCTGGATGAAATGGACAATTTTCTAGACAGATACCAGGTACCAAAGTTAAACAAGGAGCAGATAAACCATCTAAACAGTCCCATAACCCTGAAAGAAATAAGAGCAGTCATTAAGTCTCCCCACCAATAAAAGCCCAGGACCAGATGGTCTTAGTGCAGAATTCTATCAGAACTTTAAGGAAGATATAATACCAATTTTCTTCAAACTATTTCACAAAATAGAAACAGAAGGAACACTACCCAATTCGTTCTATGAAGCCACAATCATGCTCATACCTAAACCTCACAAAGACCCAACAAAGAAAGAGAACTTCAGACCAATATCCCTTAAGAATATTTGTGGGGCGCTGAGTTATAAGAGACAGCCAGGCGCCTGGTCGAACAAACGTTTTAACCCCAGAGACCCCCTGGGACGGAAGGCATTCAGCTCTGTTCCTGGGACCCTGGCTCTCTCAGCTTCCACCCTTCACAGCCCCTCCCACAGAGAGAGGTCTATGGCCATCGGGTCATGTAGGAATAATGCCCCAGGCTCTCCCCACATGCATATGAAGCATCCCCAAAATCACAGAACAAGCCAATGGGATTACCTGCTGCTAAAACCTTAACCCACCCCAAACTGTATATATTGAGCTTAATTGAGAAGTAAAGGCACGCAAGAATCATCCTGTTGTCAGAGAACTTCTGTCATGGACCCTCCCCTCTTTGCCTGCTAGCAGGGGGGGGCGGGGGGGGGGGACAGGGGAGGGTCCTCACCAACTCAGCGAGAGCTGTTAACACTGGGCAAAAGATCTACTCTCTTTCCCTGCTACCTAGCCGGCATCTCCTGGCTTAGCAAAGAGCTGTAACACTTCAGAAGACGCCGGCTTTCCCGAAGCACCTTTAGGGTTCTCCTCTCTCTGCTGCAGAGAGGGTGACAGGCAGCAGCGGACCTTCCCTGCTGACACTCTACCCTGGACCACCAGAGGGCAGGAGCAGCAGCAGAGACAATGGCTGTTTGCACCCTGTCCTCTGTCAAGCCGAAGATTTTGTGGTACCAGTGGAAAAAGGACGGCATTTTCAACAAATGGTGCTGGTTCAATTGGAGGTCAGCATGTAGGAGAATACAAATCAATCCATCCTTATCTCCTTGTATAAAGCTCAAGTCCAAGTGGATAAAGGACCTTCACATAAAACCAGGTACATCAAAACTAATAGAAGAAAAGGTGGGGAAGAACCTTGAATACTTGAGCACAGGGGAAAAGTTCTGAACAGAACACCAATGGCTTAAGCTCTAAGATCAAGAATTGACAAATGGGACCTCATAAAATTGCAAAGGTTCTGTAAGGCAAAGGACACTGTCAATAAGATAAAACGGCAACCAACAGATTGGGAAAAAAGTCTTTACCAATCTCACATCGGATAGAGGGCTAATACCCAATATATACAAAGAACTCAAGAAACTAGACTCCAGACAATCAAATAGCCCTATTAAAAAATGGGGTACAGAGCTAAAGAAATAATTCTCAACTGAACAAACTCGAATGGCTGAGAAGCACCTAAAGAAATGTTCAGCATCCTTAGTCACCAGGGAAATGCAAATCAAAATAACCCTGATATTCCAACTCACACCAGTCAGAATGGCTAAGATCAAAAACTCAGGTCATAATAGATGCTGGCGAGGATGTGGAGAAAGAGGAACACTCCTCCATTGTTGGTGGAATTGCAAGATGGTGCAACCACTCTGGAAATCAGTCTGGCAGTTCCTCAGAAAACTGGACATAGCATTACCTGAAGACCCAGCTATACCACTCCTGGGCATATAACCAGAAGATTCTCCAACATATAACAAGGACATATGCTCCACTGCGTTCATAGCAGCCTTATTTATAATAGCCAGAAGCTGGAAAGAACTCAGATGTCCTTCAACAGAGGAATGGATACAAAAAATGTGGTACATTTACACAATGGAGTATTACTCAACTATTAAAAACTATGAGTTCAAGAAATTCTTGGGTAAATGGATGGAACTAGAAAATATCATCCTGAGTGAGGTAACCCGATCACAAAGGAACACACATGGTATGCACTCACTGATAATTGGATATTAGCCCAGAAGCTTGAAATAGCCGAGATTCAACTCACAGACCACATGAAGCTCATGAAGAAGGAAGACCAAGTGAGGTGCTTTGTTCCTTCTTAGAAGGAGTAACAAAATACTCAAGAGAGTAAATACAGACACCAAGTATGGGACAGAAACTAAAGGAGGGGCCGTCTGGAGACCATTCCACCTGGGTATCCATCCCATGTGCAGTCACCAAAGGTAGACACTGATGTGGATGTCAGGAAGTGTACACCGACAGGAGCCTGATGTAGCTGTCTCCTTAGAGGTCTGCCAGAGTCTGACATATTCAGAGGCGGATGCTCACAGTGAACCATTGAACTGATCAAGAGGCTCCCAATGGAGGAGTTAGAAGACTGAAGGATTTACAGCCCCATGAGGGGAGCAACAATACCAACCAACCAGAGCTCCCAGGGTCTAAACCACCAGCCTGGGAGCACATAGGGAGGGACCCGTGGCTCCAGTGTATATGTAGAGGAGGATGGCCTTGTTGGGCATAGATGGAAGATGAGACTCTTGGTCCCATGAAGACTGGATGCTGCGTGTGAGGGAATTAGAGGGTGGGGAGGTGGGAGTAGGGGGTTGAGTGGGGGCACATCCTCATAGAAGCAAGAGGAGGGGGAATGAGATAGGGGGCTCCTGGGCAGGAGGGAAATGGGGTAAGGGGATAACATCTGAAATGTAAATAAAATACCCAATTAAAGAAAAAGATTCACTGAGGAAAAAAAACGCAGAATTTGACACATATATATTTACAGTGTGTGTGCATGATTATCCTGTTAATAAGTTTATATATAATCGAGGGAGTGAATTCTGAGTCCCAAAACAACCAGCTGGCGAGGCAGACATTCACAGAAAGGTTGTCTCCACTCCTTAATATCTCATTGATTTAAAGCTTAAGAGATGACTCAGCAGCTAACAGCAGTCGTTTCTCTTCCAGACGACCCTAGTTCAATTCCCAACATTCACATGGCAATGGAAAACCATCTGTAACTCCAATTCCAAGAAATCCGACACCCTCTTATAGCCTCCTCATGTACTGCATGTATGTGGTACACAGACATACCATGTAGGCAAGCACTCATAAATATAAAAAAAATAATAATAAAATAAAAATTTTAAATCCCTATGATTTGTTACAAATTATTTTCTTTGATCCCAGGGACACTGGGGATGCAGAAAATGGAGCTGAGCCAGAGAGCTCACCAAAGCATGACCTCCATGCTGTCAAAGTGTTTTTATCACCAGAAAGACCAGAGGCCAGCTGCTCAGGATACAGATGGCAACCTTTCAGCCTTTGATGTGAGGGAAGATCTCAGCCAGGGGACCCTGGGGATAGACTGAAGCCACTAATGTAAAGTGCATGCTGCCTGCAGCTGGCCAGGTCAGCACCTTGCTGGCATTGACAGACCCTGCGAAGGCTAACATGTCCATAGGAAAGGCTTTTCTGTGGCCACACTGGGTCTGCTTGAAATAGACATCAAAAGCACAGAATACCATGACTGTACCTCACAAGACCAGTCTGGGCTGCCACCTGATTTGGTCCATGCTGAGGGCCACCACTACTGTGAACAACAACTAGAGAAGACTATAATAGCCAGAGCCAGTATGCTGTCCTTGCACTGAGCAGGAAGTCGGGAGAAGGATGAGGATGATAATTATGCCTGGAACAGTATTCAGTAAACGTTAGTAAAGTCCCCCTCTACAGTGTATACTCCATAGGTTTGTATTCTGTGTCTTAATAAGAATAATAAGGGCAGACCTAGACAGATGGCTATCAGTACACACTTGCTATATGAACATGAAGGGTTGACGTACCTTCCCAGCATCCACATAAAAGCCAGGCACAGTGGCACACTCATAATCCAGGTGACAGTGAAATGCAGACAGGAGGATGTCTACAGTTTTCTAGCCAGCCTAGTCGAGTCAGGGGAACTCTGGGTTTGGTGAGAGACCTTATCTCAAAAAATAAAGTGTAAAACCAGGATGGTGGTACACACCTTTAATCCCATCACTTGAGAGACAGTGGCAGGTGGAACTCTGTGAGAGGGTAGCGAGCCTGGGCTCTCCATAGGTTCCAGGCCAGCCAGAGCTATATAGTGAGACCCTATCTCAAGAAAAACATGAAGATCAATTGAGGAAGATACCTGACATCAACCTCTGATCTACACACACACACACACACACACACACACAGAGGAGCACATGCATACATAGATACTTGCATACATACATACATACATACATACATACATACATACATATACACATCAAACATATTTGATTAATTTAATAGTCCTTTTAAAAAAAACTTTAACCAAAGAAAACAACTTTAAATCCACTTGCTGAGCCTCTCTAGCGTGCAGTCTCTGGCAGTTTCCCTCTGGGTGCCAGTGGGGCATCCAAACCACGTTTGAAGCCACTGGGACAAGTTACCTAAGCACAAACACCATACCTGTCCTGGCAGTGCCACAGGAGCAGTGCCTGTTATGTTCTAACACTGATGCAAAGACTCAAAATGTAACCATACTCTGCAGCAGAATTGCAGGTTGTTCGTTTTCATGTAGACACGAATATCCTACAAATCAAAAAGCCACAAAGGAGGGTGCTTTGGCAAAGCAGTCCTGCATTCTGTAACCACCGCCATTTATATTAACTGTCTGTTGCCACACTATGTCCTTTTGGCACTTGTTGAATTTTTACTAGGCGAGCACTTATACCAAATAAAATTCTGGAAAACATTCTGTTCCTATGTTATAATTCCAGCTCAAGAACAACAAAAATCTATGGCGTGAAAAGCAAAAATGCCAATGGTGTAATTTAAATAATAGCAAAAGACAGAGAAAAAAAGTGAGACCCAAGGCCAGATGGTCTCAGCTAAGCTCCTGTACACACTGTCCCTGGATCTGTGTGTGTCCACCATGTGGCAGCCATTGCCAGTGCTACTCCTGATCTTGCTTTTCAAGAGACCACTATCTGACTTGATTTTTTTTTTAATTTTAGAATCTCTCTCCTCTCCTCTTCCCCTTCTCTCTGCCACACCCCCTCCGTGTGTGTGAGTGTGTGTGTGTGTGTGTGTGTGTGTGTGTGCCACATGTGTGAAGGTGCCCTCAGAGGCATTATGCCCCTTGGAACTGGAGTTACACGATTAAGAGCCACCTTACATGGGGTGTAATAACTGAACTCAGGTCCTTTGAAAGAACAGAAAGTGTTCTTAACTGCTGAGCCGTCTCTTCGCTTGTAGTATTTACCAATGACTCTCTTCTTCCCACGTCCCTAACTCTCTTGAAAGCATTTCTTTGTTTCCTTGCTTTGAGACAGGGTCTCGTGTATCTCAGGCTGCCCTTGAACTCACTATGTAGCCAAAGATGAAACTTAACTCCTGATACATCTCCTATAAATGCTGTAAATAACTCCAGCCTAAGAAAGCAGAAGCAGGGGCTCCCAGAGCAAGCTGGCTAGTGGGACTAGCCATATTACTGAGCTCTGGGTTTGATTCAGAGACCCTGACTCATGAATAAGATGGAAGAGTGGCCATGCATGCCAAACTTGAAGACCTGAATTCAATTCCCAGGACCAGGTTCTATTTCTAGAGCCTACAAGGCAGCTCACAACTGTCTGTGCTCCATTTCCAGGGAATCACAGCACCCTCACCTGGCTTCTGCCAGCACTAGGCATTCACATGGTGAACATATATCACAAAGGCAAACATAAAATAAAAATGTTTAAAAGTAATAAAAGTATTTTTAAAGAAATGTTTTCTACAAAAAAAAAAAAATAGCATCTTTAAACCTACTGTTTGCGACCTTTAGAAAGTTGCCTTAAACAACTTGGGGATTTTTCAGACTATATCCCTGTAACTCGATTGCTGTATCTCATCTCCAACAAGACGAATCAAGACATTCAGGTACCAAAATCACCAGGCAAATTCCACCATATTTGATTCCCTGCACCTACTGAGTGGGTTCCTTGAGTCACTGTCCTGATGCTAGGAACCAACAGCTGCTTCATTTGAACATCAACCACAGAGGTTTTAGTTCCTGAGCTCAACTCTCAACTGAGAGTGCTCAGCTGCACTTCCCTGAAGCCGCCCTAACAAGCCCACATCTGTCTCCATAAGCACAGGCCCATCGGCTGGTTTTCTGCTCCATCCTGGTGCATGGCCACAGCAGTGACAGCGGATGCTCCAGAAACATCACCATCTCGTAAAGAACAGGAGCGTGATCGGAAGTGTTCCTGGCTGAGTGCGTGAGGCACAGGGTATTCACACAGCCAGATGTTCTGAGTTTGCAATGACAGCTTGCCTTCCATCACTGGGTCCCTGGGGCTCCTGTCCAAAGTGGAGGGGTGGGGGCAGAATCAAAAGGTTTAGACTTATGTCAACTTCCAGTTGGCTGTCAGAAAAGGGAACCATCTTTAAATGGCTTCCTGGTGTGGCATCATTCATAATGTCTAACCCAGGTCCCCAGACATGTGCAGCATGTTCATGAAAAAAGGCATAATAGAAACCCGGGTGTGGTTGTGCACATTTATAATCCCAGTACTCGGAAAACAAGAGTAGGTGGATCTCCAGGACTTATGAGTTACAGGTCAGTGAGCAACCCTGTCTCAGATAGCACCTGAGGTTGCCTCCTGGCCTCCACATGCACACGCATACGCACACATTAGAGAGAGAGAGAGAGAGAGAGAAAGAGAGAGAGAGAGAGAGAGAGAGAGAGAGAGAGAGAGAGAGAGAGAGATCTTATGAAGCTAAAAGAGTAAATCAAGCAAGGAAAGCATGTCTGCACACTGTCTACATACTAAGAGGTAAAGCGGGGCTCCCAGTGTAAAATGCTTTACAATGAAGACTTGGGGGCCAGGGTATTTTCTCGTTTTAAGGCACTGACAAACTGGACTGAGAAGGAAGCCAGAGGGGGAAGGGCAGTGTTTCTGTGGCCTGAATCTAGATGCCAACCCAATACAGTTCTGGTGGCAATCGTGAACCCCAAAGGGTTAACCTGACCCCCGATCCTCATAAGAGATGGCAGTTGTTAAAGCCCAGACCTCTCACTACACCAGGGCCTCTCACTACACTCACTACTGCAATGGTAGTGGGAACCCTGCAGAGGACATGGGAGACACCTGCAGGCCAGGGAGAGAGATGCAGGCAACCCAGAGACCAAACTGCCCAGTCAAGACATGGAATGGTGATGCTTTTATTGCTATTTCTCATTTGCTGATCTTTCTCTTTTCATGTGAGAGAGCTTCAGAGTGTCATGTATGTGTTTATGTGTGTCTATGTGAGTGGGTGGGAATGTGTGTGTCTGCATGTATGTGTCTGTGTATATGTCTATATGAGTATGTGCATGTCTATGTATATGTATGTCTATATGTGTGTGGCTATGTGTCTGTATGTTTGTGTTTGTCTGCCTGTATATGTATGTGCATCTGCCTATATGTCTATGTGTGTACCTGTGTGTATATATCTGTATGTGTATGTCTGTTTATGTATATGGGTGTATGTATATGTGTGTGTGTTCATGTATGTGTGTGCCTGTGTACACCACAGCACACTGACATATCACAAATATTTAGCATGAGTGCCAACATACTGATGCTTTCTGTGATTGGTTGGTTGGTTGGTTGGCTGGTTGTTGAGTTTGTTTTTATCTGTTTTCTTTTTTTCCTTTTTTCAAGATGTATATTATTTTATTTTCAGTTATGTGTGTCTGTGTGCAGGCGCCAGTGGAGTTCAGAAGAGGGCATTGGATCTTCTAGAGCAGGCAGTTGTGAGCCACCTGGCATAGGCACTGCAACCTGAATTTGGGTTCCCTGGAAGAGCAGTGCACACGGTCACACCCTAACACACTTTAAAGAAAGCATTTCTTCATCTGTGGTATATCCTTGGACACATTACAGACTTTAAATTGTTGTGCTTGTGTAAGTAGATTTTGTAGGAGGCTTTCTTCTTTCACTGAGTAGTGGGACCATGAAACAATTATACCGTCCCAGAGATAGCTTCTGCCAGATGCCCTCTGGTCTTTTTACTTATTTTTTTAAGAAACTTTATTATTTAAAAATAAAACTTACACATAAATCAAAACATCAAATATCAAAATTAAGCAGACCCAACATACACACAACTCCATGAGCATGTAAACAGTTAGCGTTGGCATTCAGAATGGAAGCTATGGAGCTTCATATGAAATATCACACTTTCACCATCAAATATATCTTTTGTACTTATCCACTACCAAACACAAAAAGTCCACGACAGAGTCAGAACTAGGAAAACAACCAGATTAATACCCTGTCACAGCACATGCCCATCACCAAACTCAGTCCTCTGTCTTCTTCATGTGCTCTTGTACCCACATATACATTTGTTTACATATACACATGTATTATTGGCTACATTCCACATATATATGTAAACATGCAGTTCATTTTTTTTTCTGAAATTGTGTCACCTTGCTTAATATTATACAGTCTAAGTCTATCCATTTTTTCTTTAAAAAATTTTTTTAACTTAATTTTTCTTTAGGAAATCAGCAGTATTCCATTTTTCATATATACCAGATTTTCATTATACATTCACCTGTTGATGAAAATTCCAGTTAATTCCAATCCCTTACAGTAATGATTAAAGGAGCTATAAATGTGGGGTGTAAATACCTCTATGTTAGGGTGTGGAGTTCTTGTATGTGCCAAAAAGAGAAGTAGCTGGGTCATGTTGCCGTTCTAGAACAGCCACAGTACGGAAGCGACCTTAAGTATCCTCAGACGGAGCCACGTGAAAATAAAAAGGGGTTGTCCAGCACAGGAAACAATCTGCAGTGTGCACAGACAACCCATGAAGTTCAAGAAAGGATTTACCAGCTACACTTCAGACAAAGAATTTGCAAAGGATCACAGAAACTAAATACCAAGGGAATAAAACAATCTATCAACAAATGGGCAAATGAACCTGTGCTGGCTAGTTTTAATGCAACTTGACACAAACTAGAGTCATCGGAGAAGAGGGAGCCTCTACTGAGAAAATGTCTCCGTAAGATTGAGCTGTACAGAAACCTGTAGGGCATTTTCTTAGTGATAAATCAGGGAGGACCCAGTTCATTGTGGGTGGGACCAACCCTAGGCTGGTGGTTCTGGGGTCTAAAGAAAGCCGGCTGAGCAAGTCACAGGGAACAATCAGGAAAGCAGCACTCCTCCATGGCCTCTGCATCAGCTCCTTTATCCAAGTCCCTGCCCTGCTTCAGTCCCTGCCCTGACTTCTTCCAATGGTGAAGAGCAATACAGAAACATAAGCCAAATAAGTAATTTCCTCCCCAGTTTGTTTGTCCATGGTGTTTCATCACAGCAATAGCAACCCTAAGACACAAATGAATAGACAGTTTTCAAAAACAGAAATACAAATGGTCAATAACTTATTTGTTTTCCAAGCCAGGGTTTCTCTGTGTAGCCCTCGCTGTCCTGGAACTCAGCTACTAGGATTAAAGGTGTGCACTGCCACCACCTAGCAACTATTTTTTAAAGCGTTCACTATCCCTAGCCATCAGGGGCATACACATAAGGAAGAGACATCGCCAAACTGATCTCCGTAATGGCTGTACTAACTTTCATCCCCTGCCAGCAGTGCACAAGGGTTCCTTTCTCCATATCTTCTCCTGCCTTTGTTGTCAGGTTTGTTGTTGAAGCCATTCTGACTGGGGTGAGGTGACATCTCAAAGTACTTTTAATTTGCATGACTTGTATTTTTTCCAGCAGTAAGTTTACTGCTAAAGAAAAGATAAATTTTCTTATTAAAACACAATTCATCTTCTATCCAGTCTGAGGAAGATCTCATCATCCGCAAACTTTCTGATCCTCAAAGTGACTTTAGTTGTAGTCAATCACCTGAAAATTACTAGCTGTGTCTTTTTTACTTTCAAAGGCAAAACACTCAATGTGTTCTCTGGGCAGTTGACCAGCAGCCCTTCCTGGCTCACTGCGCTCTCTGCAGTAAGTGTGCAGCTCAAGGTTCTAGAGTCCTGGATAAGGACTCCAGGATAACCTTCGTTGGCCATTTTGGGAAGTCAGACATTTTGGGAAGATCACCACATTGTTTCCTTTTGAGCAAAAACTCCAGCCAAGCAGATTCATAATTGGAGATACGGACCAAAGACCTGCTTGTGTGCAAACATTTACTTTACTCTGAGTTACTGAGGATCAAAATAACAGCAACTTCCTTCTCACTAGAGTCTCAGGAGGCCAGTCAGCCAGGAACAATCCTTAGCATGTATCACCAAGCTGCTCTTTTCTACAGCACAGACAAGCCCAGACCGGGTCAGCTTCTCCATCCCCAGCCCTCCTTGTTCTGGGATTGGGTTTCTGGAGGCGTCTGTGAGAAAACTTTCTGGTCCTCACTGTTTACAAGAAAAGAGCAAACATTTTACAATGTATCAGGATAAGCTGTGAAAAGTACCATACTTTCACACAGTCTTTGCACAACCCACACCTGACCTTTCCAGTTCAATCTGGAAAGTGCTTTCTTCCCACATAATGGGGGAAGTAGGTTTCTTTCCCTAGAAACCCTCTAGAACAGTTAATAAATGCATATTGGGAAGCCCTTAGCTTGTGGACATTTGCTTAACCTTAGTTCCAGTTTTGAAGGAGCAAAAACAGCCAGCTTGGTTCTTGGAAACCAGTTTCCTGACAAATGCCAGCCTCAGCTGTTTCCTGTTTTCTGGGGTGCTCAACGATCCCAGGAGACCATGTACTGCAAAAGCAACAGCTTAGGGGAGGTGAGTGAGGCACAGAGAGGCAGCCACTAAATATTGAACTTTCTACCTAGACAAGTCTGGGGAGAAATGATTTTCTGAGCAAGCTAATGATTCAAGTTAAACGGAGCGTGACAGGGACTGCCTCCAGGATGCTGTCTGTGGGAGACAGACACGGACCGAGACACTCTAAAGTGATTAACGCTGAGTGATTTGTCCTGCAGTTGTGGTATTAAGACAGTGCTTAGGATTTGTCTCACGCATTTATCAGCATCTCCAAACCCATCTGTGCTTCTGCAAAGAGCTATGCAAAGCTAAAATCCTGAGGTCACTTCCACTTGCTCCTCTGTAATTAATGGAAACCAGTGTACTTTGGTCTGCCCAATCCCAGGTCTCCTTAAGCACTCATTAACGTCATATCACTGCAGATGAGGTTATCATAAACACGCACTCACTCCTGGAAACCAACCATGTACTGACAAATTGTTCTTATTGTGGGGAGAACGTTAGGTGTAACCAAGTAGAGAACACAAGCATTCATGGACACCAATATAATGTGTTGTGAGACCGTCTATGAGTTGAGTTTATTGAAGAGGTCTGAAACACAGGCCCACGGGCTCTACCTAGAAAACAACACTCCAGCAGCCCCACCTACCGGCTCTGCCAAGGAAATGTCATTTCTATCCTTTCTTCGCTTGTTTGGCTGCTTTTTAGACTTATTTTCTCTCCATGATCTTGCTTGTAGGTGTGTGTGCCTGAAGGAGTCAGAGGGCGCTGGATGCCCGGGAACTCAGGGTCAAGAGGTCCAGATGGCTTTACCCACCAAGTGCAAAGTGAGTCCTCTGGAAGAGCATCGAGTACTCTTAATCTCTGAGCCATTGCTCCAGTCTGAAATGTAACTTTTTCCTTTAATGTACATTGCTGTTTTGCCTACATGTATATCTGTGTGAGGGTGTCAGGTCCCCTGACAGACAGTTACAGACAGTTGTGAGCTGCCATGTGAGTGCTGGAAATTGAACCCAGATCTCTTGGAAGAATAACCAGTGCTAAGCCATCTCTCCATCCCCCTGAAATCTGACTTCTATTCAAAGAGAATGGAATGGTTCTCTTCCCTGAAAGATAAGTCACATTGAATATCATAAAAAAATTTCAATGGTCACCAAGAGTTTCTGCAGTGACCACAGGTCTTCCAAATACTGACATCATATAAGTGGCTCTGAATTCTGTGCAGATAAACGTAGGGACTTCTGAGAGTCTTATGACTAATCTGTTTCCAGTATGAACTTGAGGAAGTAATATATCAGAAGTCCATTGAGAGGGGCTACAGGGCTGCTCAGCTGGTAAAATGTTTGCTGTACAAGCACAAAAAAAGGTAAGGTTGATCCCTAGAACCCATCACCAGATGTGGTGATGTGGCCTGGGAATCCCAGTGCTGAGAGGTGAAGACTAGAGGGTCCCTGATGCTCCGTGGCTCTGGACTCCAGATGCGCATGCTCCCCTGGCTTCTTCAGACTAGAACCCATGCTTCTAAGAGCTATTCAAAGTGGACAAGAGAAGGCTTGTCTAGATGTTTAAAACTCATAACTAAGCAGCAAGGACTCTGATCCACATTAGGAAGAGAACCAAGACCGGGCACAGCCAGAGCTGTTTGCACATACACATCACAGACCCAGACAGAAATGCAGCCAGCTGTGCATACTCAAGAAGCAACGGAAGTAAGGGGGAAAAGTGCCAAGCTGTTTCAGAAGAGAAGTCTCACTCAGAGCTTCGTTTAAAATGAAATTTGAGGGCTGGAGCGATGACTAACAATTAAGAGCGCTTGCTGCTCTTGCAAAGTACCCAGGTTCAGTTTCCAGCATCTACACTGGACAGTTCCCAACTGTATGTAACTCAAGTTCCAGAAGGACCTGATGCCACTGGCCTCTCTGTGGGCACTTACCCCCGTTTGCACATATGCACATACATACAATAACTAAAAACAAAAGTAAATCTTAAAAAATATTACAAAGAGAGAAACCTGAATAAACTAAAAATGAGCAATTTAACACCCACCCCCAATCTCATTCAGGATTGCCCACCTTTACTTACAGCATCCTATCTGACAGATTCCATCTGATCTGATCTGTTCAGCAGAAAAACTGCACAACTGCTGTTATCATTATCCCAGCAGCATGCAAAAACTCTTCCCGTCATTCCAGTGAGCCACTTGACAATGCAAAGAAACAAAGTCCTTAGCAAGGAGCCTCCTAAGAAAGCACTGTTCCTATTAATTACGTAAACTAGAAACTTCCAATGCTCTCCTTCCTGGGAAGGCATCAGAATCACTTGGTAGCTGCTTGAAACACACTAATGACTGGGCTCCAGTTACAGACACACCTACTGCACGGCTCTAGTAAGACTGGCCGGGCTCCAGTGATAGAAATCTGTGCCAGGCAGTTCCAACGTGCAATCAACCAACTGCAGCTTCAAGGCCGCTTTAACAGCACTGTATGTAGCGAAGTCTCAACTGTTTGGACGCAAGCTTCTGGGCCGTCATAGTGAACTTTGTCCTACTGTTAACAGGATGCCTGAGAAAGAGTCGTTTATAAAAAGCATGTAACTGCTTTACAGATCTGGAAGCTGGGAAGTCTGGAGATCAAAGAGTTGCCTGCGCGAACTGTCTACATGTTGCATCTTACCACAGCTGAGAGAGAGAGAGAGGGAGCAAGAGCTCAACCATGGCTGCAACCAACTCCAGCTAAGCCCCGCCTTTTACGATGGCTGCTACTGGTTCAGAGCACGGACTTTTAGGGAGGATACACTTGAAACCATAACAAATCATAACAACCTCTGATGACTGCCCATCCGTTCCCAGGGTTATATTAGGGCACTCTATGGAACACAGTGACGGGAATGAGTGTGTTGTTATTGAAGAGCTCAGCTCAGGAACTTTGGAAAGGTCCTGGGACACTTGCTGGATGAGAGGGGCTAATTAAGATTCCTTGGTCAGAGGACACTTGCTGGATTAACATTCCTCCATCAGAGGAGGAAGGGAGAGGTTGATTAACATTCCTCAGACCACAAGGAAGGAAACCCACCTGCAGGTGGGTAAGGCCCAGAGCACCATAGACACATTCAGCAGGATGGACCACCCCTCGCCACCTGCAGACAAGGAAAGACCCTGCCACCTCATTTTTTAAAGACCAATCAGTTTAAAAGTCACACTGTTCCACCAATCATACTGTGCCTAGTCACTGTTTCTCTAGTCTACCCCTTAAACGGTATAAAAACTGACCAAATGGGTTGCCTGGGGTCACAACTCCACCTTCGGGTGCAGGATGACCCCAATGCATTGGATCATTAAAATTCCTCTTGCTTTTTGCATCAAATCACGTCTCCACATGGTTCACTCAGGGAGTCAGCAGTAACCTAAGGCTCCCAAGAGTCTTACATTATAAGGAGGCTTATTAGATAGGCTTACGTTATAGTCCGGGCATCCCAACACTAGCTGTCTTGCATTAGAGACCAAAACCCCGATTGTTCAGCCCATGAGGCAGGATGTCTCAGCAGTCTGACCTGGGCACTGGAGGATTCCTGGAGAGCTCTGGTCTAATGCTGAAACAACACAATGAACTTGCCACAAGTGAAGGCAAGAAGAAAAAGTTTCCTTCCCCACATCCTTCCTCTGATATGGGTTGCCATGGTGGGTCTTCCCACTTCAAATCCTCAAACAAGTCTCTCACAGGAGGGCCTTGAAGCTTGTGTTGTAGCGTTAAATTGTCCTGACGACATGAACTACAGCCTGGAGTTGGTGGTGCACGCCTTTAATCCCAGCACTTGGGAGGCAGAAGCAGCTAGGTCTGGATAAATTCCAGGCCAGCCTGGTCTACAGAGTGAGTTCCAGGACAGCCAGGGCTACACAGAGAAACCCTGTCTTGAAAACATCAGAGGGGGCGGGAGACATGAACTCTAGCTAGCATACCTTCCAGTGACTTTCTTAGCTTCAACAAACCAGGTCAAACACAATCTTAAACACAGCACACCAGCAAACATTCCTAAATTAATGAATGCTGAGTTCAAACTGCTTGATGAGTGTTGAGAAAATCTGGAATTCTCCCGATACCTAGATTAGCCTTCATCTCCAGGCTATGGAAACCATTCCTGCAGTGCTGACACCATAACTTGGTGCTGCCTTGCCGGCTTTCCAAAGCCTTTACTTCACTGCATGTGCTGCCTCAGAACACCAATCACAGATGACCACCACCCTCCAAGTGTCCACCCTCATCAAGAACTTCTTACTTCCTACCAACATTCTCTTCCCCTGCTGGGTATTTCCTGAGTGAGTAGGCTTACACATCCAGCCATCCCCCTGTGCTGTTGAGGACAGAGCTACATGCTAGTACTTACCAGATCAAAGTTCTTTTTCTCAGGTGCTGGGAGAGATGGCTCAGTAGTTAGAGCACTGGTTGCTTACCCAGACAATAGAGGGTTTGTTGATTCCCGAGTTCTAGGGATTCGGTGTCCTCTTCTGTCTTTTGTGGGAACTGCATGCATGTGGTACAGACAATACATGCAGGCAAAACATTTATACACATAAAAATCTTTAAAAAAAATACAAAAATAGTTTTTTGAAAGAAATACTTTATGTGAAATGTTTTTCACTGATTACCATTCAGTTTCTCCAAACTGACTGCTCTCAAGGCAAAGCAGCAGGCTCTCAAGTTAGCAAGGTAGAAAACTTGGTGCCCAACACTACCATTTTAAAAACACACTCACATTAAAATAAACAAAAGCACAGCATGTCCTGAAAAAATGCTTTCTCCTCACAGACCACTGTCCTTATTCACATTAATGGCAATCAAAAACACCCCATATCTTATCAATAACACAAAGGCAGGGGTGCCGAGGGATTTTCAGTTAAAAGCACTTGCTTTTCATGCAGAGCACCCAGTTTCAATTCCCAGCACACCACACGGCAGTCCACCAGTCTGTACCTCTAGTTCCAGGGGTTCCAGCACCCTCTTCTGGCACAGATGGTGGTGTACACACACATACGTATATAAATAAATCTCTTAAAAATAGAACACAAAAGAGCATTTGAGGTAGTTTCTAGTGAACATTTCTGAACTACTCGAGTGTTTGCTTGTTATGTTTACAACTATCCATCTCTGGAAGCCTTGAGCTTACACAGTTCAACTTACTAATCAAGATTGAAAGGCCAAGCCGTGGTGGTGCACTTTCTCCAGACACTCGCTCTCCAGAGACAGAACAGAGAAGCCTTGCTAAGAAAGGAGTCTCCCATTTTGCACGAGCCCAGAAACCATCCAGACATGTAGACTGCTACCTTATAGTGAGGTTCCCCAACTGTGGATAAAAGGCAGCTTCACAACAGCTGACTATGATTTGCCTTGTGCTCCGGCAGGGGCATGGTTTGCCAGCTGCAGATAGTTCCTGTGACTGTGTGACATGTGGAATTCTGGGAACTTTTGAAGGGGTATAAGTGCTAGAGCCTGGAGAGGGGTAGGGCACTCCAAGGAGGATACTGGTCCTGCTTCCTGTGGCTGCAGTTTGTAGAGTGGTCATGAGCAAAGAGTTGAGAAGAAATTAAAGATAAACAAAGTGTTTTGCCCCCAAGGAACTCAACACCTCTACTCAGCCGGAAATAATCTAAAGAGTCTATACCCACTTTCCCTTCTAACCTTCTTTCTCTACCTAGTGTTAGGGATTTGGAAGGAAGGTAGAAGGGTAGAAACCCAATAAAATAGCCCAAAAAGTACACCTACAAAAACAAACAAACAACAAAATGCAACCAAACAAAAAAAAAAAACAAAAAACACACACATAAGAAAAAGGATTAGATATTACTTTGTAAAAATATCCTAAAAATGTTTAGTTCATTCTAAATGCCCTCACACAAGCTTAAATTGGGGGAGGGGTTCAAGACAAGGATCCTGTTGCGTAGCTCTGGCTCCAGCTCTAGGTGTTCTCCAACCCCCACTCCACAGGGTTTCTCTGTGTAGCCCTGACTGTCCTGGAACTCCATCTGTAGACCAGGCAAACCTCGAACTCAGAGCTCCTCCAGCCTCTGCCTCTCCAGTGCTGGCCACCACCTATGCTAAGCTTAACATTCTTAATGTAATCATAATATAAAAACTACCAAGAAGTATGAAGCACATATTTCCCTTTAACTAACTACACCTACTACTTAGAATGTGTGCAGAAGCTGTCAAAGGATCAGACATATACTTTTGTTCAGGACTTTTAAATAAGAGATATGTAGGCATTTACTTTAGAAAGGGTTTTATTATGTACAAATAATAGTTAACATTCTATCCATAAATTCTACTTTCCAAAAGCCAGAGTTTCTTTTTGGTTATTTCTTTAAGGCTTAAAAAATAAAAAATGCTGGATATGATGGAGCACAGCTTTAATCCCAGAACTTGGAAGGCAGGGGCAGGTGGATCTTTGTGAGTTCCAGGCAACCTGGTCTACAGAGTGAGTTTCAGGACAGCCAGAGCTACATGAAGAGATTCTGTCCCTTCCCCCACCCCCCCAAAAAAGAAAGAAGAGAACACACTAAACTTTGTTGTGCTTCTAGATCGCTGCTGGGCTGGAAGGAGAAGACAATCTTTTGGGACAGATGTCACAACTTGGAACTGAGCATTCTCCAAAGCAAAAACAGCAAGATGGCATCCAGGTAAAGTTCATCAACCCAGCCTACCTCCAACATCACAGCTGCCTACTAGAATAGCTGAAGCAGGTCGGACAGCCCAACATAATCCATCTGTGTTGTATGTTGCCATTATGCAACTCTAAGAAGTTACAAAACATACTAGACCAAAACAAAAGAGACTCAGGTAGACATGAGAACAGTCGGTTCCTTGTGTTACCTCCATTTCAATAACCCTAATAAACAGACTATCCCAATACAAGGAAAATATTACATCATTTCAAATTTCACACTGAAAGATGGTTGGCTCAACCATGTTATGCCCACAGTTCATGTCTTCATCTATACACAAACTTTCCTGTTTGTGTGAGCATAACACAGTGAGGCAGAATGTGGAGCTGAGACCTAACACCCACTAGGGGATGCTTTTACAGGCTGCAATGTTTAAGGGGGAAGCACATTGAATCACCCTTGTCTGGGGGACCTTATGGAACCAATCAATAACTTAGTGGCTGAGAGGCTCCACTTTACTTCAGTGTGCACAGAGCTGGTTGCAGGTAGCACCATTAGGAAGTTTCCTCCATGTCCACATCCTCCTGTAACTGCTGTACCATTTTTTCCTCCAGCTGCTTTTCTTTGCCTTTAAAAGATGCAGAAGATGCAATATAAATACAGTGCTCATGTGTAAGATTCTCAAAAATAAACTCAAATTTAAACAGGAGAAAAATGTAAACACAGGAACGTAAATATGACTCTGCAGAACTGATTCCAGCATTCTACAAAGCATTCTGACTGCCCTACAGTAGTAGCCATTCCTAAAACGTTAGGAATACTAGTCAAACTCACCCAGGTCTTGGGAATGCATAAAGCATTCTACAAATGCATCATCTCAAACTTCTGCAAACCCTATTGAACCGTGAGAAACCACAGACAGACCCATATGCCTACAACACTCAACTAGTGAGTTCATAACCCTCAGCTGGGATGAAACTCTCAGCTACCTAGGTGCAGGGTCCACCTGAGCAGGAGGGCTAAAGGAAGCAGGGTCTCTGCTCTTTCTGGGCTCTGCATCATGTACATCAGAAACAAATACCCCAGGGGTTGGTCTACTTGTTTTGATAGAATTAGATACAAACATGACAGAGGTAGTCCCTCCATACAAACCCAATTAAGACCTAATTACAGAGTCTGCCTTTACTAAAATTTAGCCAATTTCTCTCTCCCTTTAAGTAATCTGCATTAAAAATCAATTCTGTACAAGATTGTATGCTGGCTACATAAAAGACTAGAGAAATCCTGTGCCCAGGTAAGTGTAACAAAAGAAAGGCTTCATTACAGAGTGCCCCAGGGCCACCTGGAGAACTAGAGGACCTTGGCTTTTGTGTTTAAATTTGAAGTTCCCCAGATTATCCCAAAACAAACCAAAAGCTGAGTTAGTAACATGAAGTGTCTTTTAAGGCAAACATCATATATGCAATTACTGTACAAATAATTTTGATTTTAAAAAGGCATTTGTGGAAGAATGGAGGGAAGAGAGCCCATAAGCCACAGCCTGTCCACAACGAGGAGACACTGAGTGAGCAGCACTTTATAGACACACCATGCCACCACAACATATTTAGAGAACAAGCTGGGGCCCATCACACACAATCACAGAAGTCCACTCCTGTCTCTCTACTCACCTGCAAGAGGAGCCCGGATAAGATGGATGTTCTGCTTGACCTCTTTGATGTCCTGAACCTTCTGAAGCTCTTTGTTTTTCTTCAACCTGTGATATAATGCATCAAAGCCACACTTCAGTGACAAAACTTCTGAGACTTAACTCCCTACCACAGCTTCTGCATTCGCTAACGAAACTGGCTGCACGGGGCACAGGTGGGGATGCAAAGGGCTGGCCTTCTGCTTCTTCCTACTCTCCTGCCTCCCACTCAGAAACAACTGCTGCAGGTCAACAAGGAATCAACTGATTCCCAAACCGTATGTCTATCCCTAAGTCAAGGCAAAGTCACCTGAAGCCCTTACCAATAGATATCCTCTTCCCTAGTCTATGTCAAAACTATGTTCAACTTCCTAATTAACAGGGTTCGTATCCTAGCAACTTGTTCACTACACCCACTGTGTCTAGTGTGGTGCAATGGGAGCTCAATTCACATCTGCTGACAGAACAAGTATCTGAGGACTCAGTACATGTCAGAGACCATTTCCATGGCAAAGACACAAAACTCTATCACACAAGGCAGTCTCCCAACTGCCAGTGTGTGTCCTTCTTCCTCAGAGAGCATAATCTCCATGCTGTGTAGCTTTGTTAGTTCTTCAGCCATTACAGGAGCATAAAAGACAGGACATCCACCAGAAGCACTGAGCTGTCCTCAAAACTTCCACGCTCTCCTGAAATGTCAGAAAGCTGCCACAGCACGCTTCTGTACTAACACTTCCACTGTGGCTAGGTTAAGGTATTTTTATTTTGCCAGTGGCATATGGCCCAGTGGGTAGAAGCACTTGCCACCAAGCCCAACTATCTGAGTTCAGTCCGTTGGGCCCACATAGTGTAAAGAACCAACTCCTTCAAGATGGTCTCTGAGCATGCCACTCACTCACCATGGCATGTTCACACACATCACACATCTCTCTCTCACACACTCACACACTCACACACACACACACACACACACACACAATTTTAGGCTCGGTGTGGGGCACACTCTTTTAATCCCAGCACTCAAAAAAGTAGAGGCAGCTAAATCTCTGAGTTTCAGGTCACAGCGAGCTATATAGTAAGACCCTGTCTCAAAAGACCAAAAAAAAAAAGGAAAATAAACAAGAAAAAAAGAGAGAAGTCTGGAGAAACAGCTCAGTGGTTAAAAGCACGGCCTGCTCTTGCAGACAGCCTAGGCTCTCCCAGGGCCCACATGGTGGCTCACAACTGTCTGTGACTCTAGTTCCAGATTTGACGCCTTTTTCTGACTCTGCAGGCAGTGCACACTCATTTACACATGCAGACAAAACACTCATATACAAAATAATAATAAAAAAAAAAATCAACTTTTTTAAGAGTTAATAAACAGATAAAAGTGAATTTCCCCGCTCTGAAGGCAGAGCTCATCCCTGGCCAGAACAAACAAAGCATGTGCTGCCCATGAGACAACAAAGAACTAAAAGAATGACAACGACTTGTCTCCCACAGTAGGAGAATCCGAGGGCTCCACTGAGCAGAAGTGGGCCACACAGAACATCAGAACAAACAGCAATATGAACCATACCCTCCAAATACCACCGGAATCCAGCCACAGACCCAGTATGCTGACATGAATAAAGGAGACTGTGAAAGGAGAGACAGGGAGAGCCGTTTCCCACATGGGAACATTTCACACTGACTGAGGCCAGACTCCCTGATGGAGGCTGAACACAAGAACAAGTCTGAGGGATAACAAGCTCTTTCCAGAATCTTCTCCATCAGCAATTACCAAGGACAAAACAAGTCTAACTCCGTTCAGGATTGTAACCAAAGAGTCAAAGTTAATAGGGACAGGACACATGAGCAACGTCACCATGATGACCGGGCACTCCTTCCAATGCACCTAGGTAAGCCTAGGTAAACCTAGCCACGAGGAAAAGCAGATAAACCATTAAGTGAAGAAATGTTCTATACAACTGGTATACAAGAGTACAACCTGACTGGTATGTACTCCTCAAAACTCTTTACACCTGTAAGACAAAGTAACACAGGCCCTGTCCATGTGTAGGGAGCCCACAGAGCCAGGACCAGATCACTATCTGAAAGCAGAAGCAGCCTCTGCTGGCCACACAACTCCTGTACCATGTCCGTTTCCTGTGTTTAAGTAAGGAAAGATTCTTATGTGGGATGGATAACCCGAGGCACACTGAGCAGGAAGGGCACCAAACCGAGTGTTCAGTTCACCATACGGTGACAGTGAAAAATGCAGAGAAGACAGAAGTGTGTCTCACACTATTCTCATGTATTTTCAAAATATGAAATTATGTCAAAATAAAAAGGGTTTTTAAAATTCCAATTCCTCTAGAAATCTCGTAATTCAGCCGGGCAGTGGTGGTGCACGCCTTTAATCCCAGCACTTGGGAGGCAGAGGCAGGTGGATTTATGAGTTCAAGGCCAGCCTAGTCTACAGAGTGAGTTCAAGGACAGCCAGAGCTACACAGAGAAACTCTGACTCTAAAAACCAAAAAACAAAACAAAAAACAAAAAAAACAAACAAAACCCCAAAAAACAACAAAAAACAAAAAAAACTCATAATTATTTCTCTACACATAGACATACCTGTTCATTATAAATTTAGCCTGGCGCTTCTGTTTGATCTCTTCAACTCTCTTCATTGCATCAACTACAAAAAAAATTAAAGTCAGCAAACATAGACATTCAGCCAATATGACTTAACAAGCACTTTAAGTACTTCACTACAAACTGCTGACAGAGCTAAAGGGATGAGACAGTAGATGTGCTCACTAGTCAGGTTTAGTAACTGCATAAAACAGTTTAGGAACAGGGTTAGACTTCCATACTGTCTACATGAAATAAAAAGTCCGTCTTTAGGATTCAATACAGAAGATTAACAGAATCCATGCAGGAAGAAAAGTAGTACAGCACTTTGTGATGTGGGAATGAGTTTGTGAATACCTGAACCAGTCAACAAGGAATGAAAACTGCGGACTACTCAATGTAGGGCAGGGACTGAGTATGATCTGCAAGCTGAAGGCTGCATGAAAGCAGCTATGGGAAGGTGAGGCTGCACAGAGGGGGCCTGTCACACACAAAAATACTGCAACCTAAGAGTTCACAGAGCAGACACCTATAATACCAGCACTCAGAAAGACAAGGCTGTGAGTTCAAGGCCAGCCATGGCTTCACAGAAGATTCTCTTAAAAGTAAAAAAAGGAACTAAGTTCTCTAACACTTTTCCTCCCCACCAACATCCCTGTCTACTTGGGGGAAAGTAGGGAGGGGAGTGTCGCACACACAAGTGCTGAACACTGTTTTCAAATTTTGGGCCTCTAACTTCGTATTAACACAAACAAGCACTTGGATGTATCCTTAAAATCTGTACCAATCGCCTTAAGTACAGCATCTTTTCATCTTACTGTGCAAGAAACACAGCAGACACCTGACCCCCCCCCCCTCCAGAGCAGCCAGTCTAGTATACTGGGTCTGTCTACTTCCTAACCAGGTCTTACCTCACACACCAAAACATTCTCCTTATGTATTCTTTCAGAATTTGTGGTTTGTACTGTGGGTGGGCTTCAAGCTTAATAATTAATTGTTTGTATATGGATGCACTAGCCAATTTCTGAGGAATCCAAAATCAGCCAAATTCTAAAAAGAACTTTGACTGACTCACAATTAAAGACACAAACCAATAGGACCCTTCACATGAGATGAAGAAGAGCCAAGCAATGAACTAAGTTTGTTATTTATATAACAAGCCAGCAGTTAAAGTCACAGAAGGCACACAGTCCCTGCTACCCCAGAACTTACTAGTTTTATTCCACAGCTCTCGCTGGTATTTCACAGGCTCATTTCTACGTTTTTCAAATTCAAATGAGTTGTCCTATAAGACAAAATATAGGGTTGACAAGAAAGATGGTAAGCAAGCATTGTTTAAAATGGTCTCCTTTGCACAAAAATCCTAAGTGGACACATATTAAGACACTGTCCTCTTTATACTGGAGAATACTAGCTTTCAACTAGCTGAAAACAGTTCTTTTCTGAGGGATTCTCAGAGGGAAAGGTACACCCATCCCTCCCTCCTTCCCTTAGTCTGAGGCTGTCCAGCAACTGAGAGAATTAAGAGACAAACTGAAAGGCTTCCCCAGTTTCTGAGCTCCAGATGAGAATCACAGGCAGAAATTCCATTATATAAACCACTTTTCATAGATCAAATCAAATACAAAGAATTAATACTGTTTCCATCAAGAGCCTGATACAGTGAAAAGTTATGAAACCACACACCTGCAGAGATAACTAATCTGTGTGGTGCTGGGTCCTCCAAATGTGGGTATTTTGATAGTTACTGAACATTAATCTGAAGACATGCAAAACAATCTGAAAAAGCTGCAGGTGTGCCTTTGCTTTCAAAGGTAGCTAACAGAAGATAAGGAACTCTACGCTAGCTATTTCTTTTACAAATATGAGATTCTCTTCAGCTCAGTGGCCCCAGAAGTAAGGCAGCTGGGGTTGGGGAGGAGCAGGATTGGCCCCCTCTCCTTCAGACATTAAAGATACCCTGCTGCCTCACCTACACTGAAGATTATTTTTGAAAGAGTAACTCTGACTTGGCCTCCCACCCTCCTCAGCATGCAGCTGTGTTCACTAGACAGCCCTGGGACTGGGAACCAGGGACGGGCTTATAGATGGTACCTGTACATGACAGGAAGGAGGTAGTTCGCAGATTTAGGGGGAAGGGACAACCACAGAGGAACACAACTTAAAACCTCTTCCTGTAGCCAAGGACAGCTATGGCTTCTGTCATCTCCCTCTTCAGACACCAAGCAACCCCTCAGCCCTTAGCTTGCCCTAATACCAACACTACTAGCTTTTGCTCTTGGACTGAGTCCTACCAAGGACATGCAGGAACCAATCTATGTCTGTTACACACCTCACTTGAGCCTGGGCGCTACTCAGGAGCTCCTCGGCTCATGTCCTAACCTCCTCCCAGGTCTTAAAGACCAAGTCTCCACTTCGCCCAACCCACTTAAATGATTTTCCTTTGTCAAAGCCAAAAACAGTTCTGTGGAAAAGAAAGAAAGACGAGGGGGGGGGGGGGGGGGGGGGACCAAAAGAAAGAAGAAAGGAGAAAAAAAAAGACCCGAATGAACTTCTTCGTACTGGGGTAAGCAGTTTTTCCCTTTTAGGAATTCTACAGAACAATGGATTTTAGGATCATGTGAGAATAAGACTTCCCATAGCCAAATCAAAAAGCAGTCACAACCACATGACAGGACCCACACTCAGGCTGGGCCACCACCAACTGTACTCACCACCGTGAGTTCTTTGCCAGCTGCTTTACGGAAGGCTTTAGTCCACCTGACCTTGCGTGGGTTTCTCTTCTTCTTAAAGTTCTTATGACACTTGGATTTGCAGAACCGGAACACCTACAGGACACTCAAGTTAAAATGCTGAAGCGTCAAAGCGTCAACAATAAAAACGTTCCTATCTCGGGATACAACCAAAAAAAAAAAAAAAAAAAAAAAAAAGGCTACTATAGAGCCTTAGTAAAAAGGGCATTCACATAGAGCTCCTATGGACAACAGGACAGTGTCTGGTAGGTGTCATACACCATCCCTACCAGGCTAAGAACCCTGAAACAAGCCACCACTAATCACTTTAGAGAATACCTTACGTGAAGGAGTATTCTGAGAAAAGCTCCTTAAAGACCTTCCCCATTTGTTTACTTCTCAAAACCACTTTCCTATATCCCTAGTGCGGGTGAATTTTGAACCACACTGAAATCCTGTTTGCTTCCTTCTGTCATTCTGGCTGAAAGCAAAAATTTCAAAAATAAAACTGCTTTATTTTTTTCCTTTTCCATTCTTCTTTTTTCATTTCCGGTGTCTATTTTATCATTAACAAATAGTTACAGTGGATTGCTTTTTTGCTGTTGTTCTGAAACAAAGTCCTACAGTGTAGTCCAGGATGTCCTGCAACTCGGAATCCTCCTGCCTTGGCTTTCTACTTACTTGGATTGCAGACGTTTGCTTCCATGCTGTGTGCTGGACATGTTTTTAAAGACCACATTCACAGATCTGAGTCTTTACTATTTTTATTCCCCAAAGCAGCAGCAGCTTTTAATTTACTGACGCTTCAGTGTGTTCTTGAAATGAACACTAAGGCTTTTACAAATCTAAACTGCATTACTTTGTTACCTATAATGCCTTTAAAAATAATGCAATCTCTGTGTCACTGGAAGAAACATAAAAAGTAAACCTTTAAGGGTAATGGGTGCTAGCAGAGAAAGCTGAGTATCGTAATGAAAATGTGTGATCCAGTCAAAAACCTAAACTAAGAAAGCCTGTGCACGCGGCACAAATCAAAACGCTTTTGCTTGCATCATTCCATGAGAACCTGCAAGAAGTGGGACAGTGAAGGCTGCCGACGAAGCCAGTTTGCCAAAGAACCTCCACGCTGCCTCTCTCCTAGCTCACCTCCTATTAGGCCCAGGCACCACGTCCATTACCGTCTAGAAACTCCCACCTCCCACTGGTCCCTGTACGTCAGCATGAAGCCTCCTTAAGCAAGAATTCGACCGACTTCCTGACCAAGCGGCAGCTCAGGTGGCCTGCGAATGGGATGTGCGTCTGAGAGCGACGAAGAGACCTCGCCGGCAGTGAGCCGAGGCCGGGTCCAGGCCAGGACACTCTACGGCGGGCGCTCCAGTCCCCCAGCCGTCTGCAGCGTGCAGTTCACGGCCGCCTCACCTTGCAGTCGTTACGGACGAACATCATGCCGTGGCCTGGGTAGATCGGACCGGAGCAGAAATAACACTTCTCGATCCTCATGTTGACCCCGCGTGGGACGCACCTTCCAGACGCGGAACTTGAGAGGAAGTACGTCACTTCCTAGCCGCCGGAAGCAAGTCACTGATCCGACCCGGAAATGGTATCTAGAATGCGAGCTGAGCGTAAAGGCACCGCCCAACTCACGTGTGCGCAGCCGCAGCAGCAACGCCCCGCACAGACACAGAGGCTATAGACTGCCTCTGGTAGTTTGACTATGTGGTCCTGTGAGACCTTGTGTACTGATGCTCCGCAATTTTTCCCTGTACTCTCATTTCATAGCGTTACTGCGGTGTTTGTGCTTTAACACGAGTACGCTGCCCACACCGGATTTTAGCCAAAGTCTGCTTTACCCCAGGATTGCCTTTCCCCAAAGGACTTGGCTGGAGTACACAACTAGAACCTCCCACCCTGGTCTTAGGAGAGCAACCTACTAAAAGTCAGGACAGCTTGGATGAGTTGGTTTTCTCCTCTCACATGTGGGTCCCAGGGACTTATACTGATTTTGTATTTTGAAAGAGGGTTTCATTTTGTGTAATCTTGAACTGACTGTGTAAACCAAACTGACTTCGAACTAGTAAGAGATCTCCCTGCCTCTGCCTCCCTAGTACTGTGATTAAAGGGTCTACTACCGGGTGCTTGAGAAAATGGCCCTGGGGTTAAGATCACAGGCGGTTCTTCCAGAGGAACCAGGTTCACAACCATCTGTAACTCCAATTCCAGGGGATCTGATGCCCTTTTCTGGCCTCTGCAGGCACCAGGCACACACACAGTATCCTGACATACAGGTAAGCAAACTTCCTTTTTTTGGGGGGGGGAAGGGGGGTTCGAGACAGGGTTTCTCTGTGTAGCCCTGGCAGTCCTTGAACTCACTCTGTAGACCAGACTGGCCTTGAACTCAAAAATCCGCCTGCCTCTGCCTCCCAAGTGCTGGGATTAAAGGCGTGCGCCACCATCGCCAGGCGAAAGCAAACTTCCTACACATATAAAATTATAAAGAGGGGAAGGACGTTGGAGTGATGAACACTGGCTGCTCTTCTAAAGGACCTGGGTCCAAAGGGCATGTAGGCAAAACACCAATGCACGTGAAAATACAAATAAATAAAATTTTTAAAAAGGTAGGGGGTGTACGACCATGCCTTGCTAGCTATTTTTAATATCATACTCTTTTGTGTGTTTTACTTGTTTAGTATGTGCACAGTGTGTGTGAGCTGTGCTGGCCAAGGTCAGAAGATGGCATAGGGTCCCCTGGAACTGGAGTTATAGATAGGTATGAGCCTCCATGTGGATCCTGGGATTGAACCCAAGTCTTCTGAAAGCGCAGCAAGTACTCTTAGCCTCTGAGTCATCTCTCCTGCACCTCATTCTGCTTTTGAGGTCTCCATCTCAAGTTTTGAGGCCAGGGTTCCCTGGAATTTATTATCCTTCTGCTTCTGTGCTGATATCGTAGAGATATGCAACCATACTGGCTAGATATTTACCGATTGATTACATACTGGAATATTTAAAATATGTTCTGAGAGGCCACACCTACTCCATCTTGGCACCAGCCTCCATCTTAAAAGAAAAAAAACTGAGAAGTTAGCCCACAGCAGAACCCAAGCTGCACCCAAGTACCAGGAAGGACCCACAGTTTGTCCTCAGCCAGAATTACTCCCTAGCTACTTCTTAACAACAGTTAATCAGAGATTAGTCTGATTGTTTCAGATATACTTTCAGCCCCTTGGTGATTGTATACAATCTTGTTTCAGAGCACCCACCTGTTACCTGTCGGCATACAATAGGTATTTATTTAGATACTTGCCAGGCTAAACTTGCTTCGGTTGCTCAGTCTACTCCTGGGTGGTGCACTTAGTCTCAGCATTCAGGAGGCAGAGGCAGGCAAATCTTCAAGAGGCCCAGGACAGCCAAGGCTATACCCTGTCTTGAAAAGAAAAAAAAAAAAAAGATGTTAAATTTCTGGCTAAGACTGGTGGTGCATGCATGTCCTTAACACCAGCATTCAGGATACAAAGGTAGACTGTAGGGGGGCCTCTGTGAGTTCTATGAAAGCCTGGTTTATGTAGCAAGTTTCAGGTCAGCCAGAACTACTTATTGAGGTTCTATCAAAGGAAGAGTGAGAAGAGAGTTTTGTGGCTACCAGAAAAATGAAAATGACATATACCCTGTATTGTGTATCTCATAATGCTAGACTGCTCGACAGGCTTGCCTACCTTTCTGTCTGACTGGCCTGTGTTTCATCTTGATGAAACATTACCACTTTTTCTGTGTGCTGGGATCAAACCCAAGGTCTTGAGCATTCTAGGCAAATACTCCACACTAACTATACGCTCAAACCCCAAAGCTATACTCTTCTATTCCTGAGTTAACCTCACTGAACAGAATACCCAAAATACCAGAGCCTGGTGATGCATACTAGACCGCCTCTTTCGGAAGCCATTCATAAATAAACCTTTCCCTCAATTTGATATAATTTTGTATACACATGCATGTGTGGAAATTAGCTCTCTCCTTCCCCTCTATGGGTTCCAGGGATTGAACTCAGCCCCTCAGCCTGAGTAGCAGGCACCCTTACCTACTGAGTCATCTCTCTGGCCACTCAAGAAATTTTCTAGTATTTTGATAAGGAAATTAATCTATAAAGATAGTAATAATGATGACCAATGAATCTAGTTCCGCAGTGAGAGTAAATGTACCTTCTCAGATATACACACTTGACAAAGGTGGGTAATCAAAAAGGGGTAGAACTTAAAAGCCAATGGAAAAGCTATACACATGGACAAACCAAATTGGCAACATTGAGTCTAAATAAGTGAAAGTAGCTGCCTACTGCTGGGGCCAGAGGAGATGATCAATTCTTACATCTGTCATTTTTAGGACTGTTTCAAATTAGAATAAAATTTAAAATGCTCATTCTTCAACACAATTCCACCGAAAAGTTGTGCAGAGACACTATGAGGAAAGGTACCAGTGAAATTAGTAAGTAAGTTCTTTTCATAGCCCTGAGGGCACATCTGCTGCCTTGGAATGTCCTTCTCAATTTCTCTCCTTTTGAAGCTGTGGAAAACCCCAGCTATCTATCTACAGAGCAGAGGGATGACAGCTTTTTCTAGTGCTCACTCTGCTTTTAATACAGACTAGCCAAGAACAGTATGTGTTCAGCCACACCGCCCAGTTGCTGTTGGAGATTCCTGATTTTTTTTTTTTTGATTAGATGATGAACTGAGCTGGTCTGGCTGGCTGGTTCCCTTTCTCTTGCCCAGTGTGAAAATGACACAACAGCCACAGGGAAGTCAGGAAGGCTGGAAAGACCCATGGAAACAATTAAACTCACAGGAACCTCGAGGCATAGGGTGTGCCTGAGCTTCAGGTTGTTCAGAAGAGGGCTGAAGACCAAACTGTCTCTGCCTGACATGGAAGCCAATGGCCTCAAATGGTGAACACATTCTTGTGGAGTGACTAGTCCAAAGCCAGCCATGTTTGTAAATATAAAATGGTTCCAAGCAGGGAAAAAAAAAAGGCAAAGTATTTTTCCCCATGTTCATCTCTTTTTCTTTCATTAATTTTATCTTGAGACAGAGTCTCATGTAGCCCAAGCTGCCCTCAAATTTGCTCTGTAGCTGAGAATAACCTTGAGCTATTGATCTATGCACTCTGTAATCAGCCTGCCTGTCAAGAATGGGGCTAAAGAGACCCTTTGTTCCTCCACTTAGCTATCAGAATAGTGAAGCAGTGGACCCCAAGAAATTATAAGTTCCCTAAGAATTTCTTCCTGACCAAAGGAGAGGATGAGGCCAAAGGGACAACCAGAGGAACTGGTCTAATAGCTGCCAGAGGATGCAGGTTGACTCAATGGAAATGCTCACAGGGTGTGACACAATTTTACAGAACTTCTGCATCTGTGACTATGGCATCT
>JANHMN010000007.1:83237613-83302576 GCA_030674055.1 Rhabdomys pumilio
TTAAACAAGAGGTGCCAAGGAACAGCCTTAGGTCTGAGAGGGGTTCTGTGACAAGGGGTGACTGTGAACAGTGAAAAAGATGACTAGAAGCCAAACTGTGGGTTCAAGCTGATGACCTGTGTTCTGCTTGATACAGATTTGCCTTTCTGCTTCTCTCTATGTTCTGCTTTCTCCCTGAAGATCTGTGCCTATATTCAGCTTGCTGGCTACTCTAAAATACCTCTCTCTCCATGTCCAGCTTTCTTATTGTTGTAATAGAACCTCTATCCAAAATCCACTTTATGTGTGTGCGTGTGCATGTGTATGTGTGTTTGTGAATGTGTGTGTGTGTCTGTTTGTATGACAGGTGTGACAGTTCTCCAAGCAGGTCTTTATTTTTATCCTAAAAGTTTTTCAGGATAGCTCCTATTTTGTAGAACACATATCCAGTCTTTTATTTTACATGTCATCCAATCATTTACTCCAGGTTTACTTTTGAGTATCTCAAATATAACCGTGTCAAACAGTGTGGTGGGCAAGAATCCACTAGAAGTTTAAGATTCTTAGCCTGAGAGTTAGAGATTTAATTCTAGCAAGCTCAGGAGAGAACAGTCACGTGAACCTGCCACATGTGTTTCTAAACAAAGATTTGGGGGCTGGAGAATTTACTGGTATAAATCTGACTGATAAATTACAAGCCTTTGGAGTCTTAATTATAAGGGGATGCAGGTTAAGAGCCAGTGGCCACTAGTCTTGACAGGCCAGCCAAAGGGGAACTATGACTTGGGAAATGCAAGCAATATAAGTAGCAGGGTAAATCTGGGGATCTGGGAAGACCATAACTTTAAGCTCCAAATGGGAAAAGGTGGACAAAGTTGTCAGCAAATAACCAGCATTAGTGGGTTTTGTCTTGTTTAATAATTATAGGAACCACCATCCCATGACCCCAGCCCTTCAACTTTTAGGAGACAACAAGGATAACTTTTTTCTTAACACTGAAAAAAAACACAACTCAGTCTGCCTTTGTTAAGTATACATAATAAGCTAGTTGGATAAGACATTGCCCTGAAATTAAAATTTTTACCACTCAACTACCAGTACTTGCTGTGTCCCAGGATGATCTTAAACTCAGGAATATGCCTGCCTTTTTATCTTCCTCCCTTTGTATCTTTGTGACAAGCTGGCTCTTAGCTTAGCTGCCTTTGTTCAGTTGGATTAGGGAAGAAGCCCCTGATATAATTTATATTGTCTCCTTATTTTTACATAGTTGGGAAATTACATATTTTCAAACCCATGCATTTAGAGCTCTTTCCCATAACCTTAGGTCTGTCCTCAAGATCTTAGTGTTTATCATTAGGCTGAAACCTAGCCACATCCTCATACCCTAGAATCCTGCTGTTTCTCACCATCATGGAGTCATTAACATTCACACAGAGGATATGCCTCTCAAAGAAAGAGTACTCCTCTGCTAGTGGGTCCAGAAAATTTGTACATTATTACACAAACAAGCCTTACTTCTGCCCCACAGTAGCCATAACACTCGAGGAGGGTCATACTGTTAGTATTCTGTCTAAGCTCCACCCCCACAGTTACCTGGCAACAGCTGCTTGGTCCACTTAAAAGGGGCTGCTTGCCCTCTCCTCTCTCTCTTACTCTTAATCTCTTACTCTCTTACCCTCTTGCCTCTAGCTTCTCTGTCCTCTTCCCCTCCCCCTTCCCTTCCTCTCTCTCCACGTGGTTATGGCCAGCGTCTACTTCTCTTCTTCCTCTTCTTCTCTCTTCTTCTTCCCCCCACCTTTGCCTTATCTCCTGAATAACACCCCCCTCCCCCGCAACCGTGTGGTCTGGAGTGGTCTGCTCTGAACTAAGCCTGGACTTCTAACAATGACTAATACTGGTGCGTTGGCCAAGAATTGAATCCGGGTCAACTGCTTGGAAGGCAGCTATGCTCACCACTATACTTCGAGAATGAAGACCATTCTCAGCAATCAGACTGTTGACATTCCAGAAAATGTTGACATCACTCTGAAGGGGCACACAGTCACTGTGAAGGGCCCCAGGGGAACTCTGCGGAGGGACTTCAATCACATCAATGTAGAGCTGAGTCTTTTTGGAAAGAAAAAGAAAAGGCTCCAGGTCGACAAATGGTGGGGTAACAGAAAGGAACTGGCCACTGTCAGAACCATCTGCAGTCATATTCAGAACATGATCAAGGGTGTTACACTGGGCTTCCATTACAAGATGAGGTCTTGTATGCTCACTTCCCCATCAACGTCGTTATTCAGGAGAATGGGTCTTTGGTTGAAATCTGAAATTTCTTGGGTGAAAAATACATCCACAGAGTTCAGATGAGGAATGGTGTTGCTTGTTCTGTCTCTCAAGCCCAGAAGAATGAATTAATCCTTGAAGGAAATGATATTGAACTTGTTTCAAATTCAGCGGCTCTGATTCAGCAAGCTACAACAGTTAAAAACAAAGATATCAGAAAGTTTTTGGATGGCATCTATGTGTCTGAGAAGGGAAACATGCAGCAGGCTGATGAGTGAGGCCTCAGATTCCTAGCTCCAGAAACAAGATCCTGATCACAAGTACAATTTGGTCTTTTTGAGGGCAATAAAGGACTTATATATTGAAAAAAAAATGACAGAGTCCACTAGCCAACACGCACCAGTGATCTTTCCCAGGAGGCAGGAACCATGGCAACCTGTCCACACCAGGGCAACACTTGGCTAGGCAAAGGGGTGCTTCTTAAACTGTAGCTACAAAGAGACAATGCAAATAGATCTGTATTCTTCACCCTGCATGAAACTCATGTCCCAGTGCATTAAAGACTTAAACTAAAACCAGACACAGTGAACTTGACAGAAGGGGAAAGGGTGAAGATCCTTCAGTGCACTGTCCCAGAAGGCAGCCTTTTGAACAGGACACTAATATTTCAGGCACTAAAATCAATAATTCATGAACTGAACCTCATTAAACAGTGATGTTTCTGTAAAGCAAAAGTGCACTCAATTGGACAAAGAGGCAGCCTGAGGAATGAGAAAAGTAAGTTTACCATATCCACAGCTGAAAAAGTCATAATATACAAAAATATATACAGACCTCACAAAACTGGATGTTCTAAAATCAAAAATCACAGTTAAAAATAGTGTACATATTTAAGCATAGAATTCTCAACAGACAATCCCAAATGGCTGAGAAACACTTAAAGAAAGGTTCACCATTCTTAGCCATCATGGAAATGCAAATGAAAACTATTTTGTGATTCCATATAATACATGTCAGAATGCTTAAGATATATAACTCGAGTGAATTTTTATATTAGTGAGATATGAAATAAGTGTACCACTCTCTACTGCTTGTAGGAGCGCAAACTAATATAGCCAATACAGAAATCAATATCATGATTTCTCAGGAAACTGGAAATCAGTCTACCTCAAACCCAGCTATATCAGTCTTGGGCATAAATGCAAAAGGGACATCATCAACCAAACCACAAGGACACATCCTCAACATCCTCAACTATGTTCATTGCAGCTTTCTTTGTACTAGCCAGAAGGTAAGAAAAACTTAAATGTTCCACAGCTGAAGAATGAGTAAACAAAATGTAGTTTGTCTGCATAATAGAGTATCACTTAGTTGCTAAAATATGACATGATATCAATGCATGACAACAGGCTGACGATTGCAAGCAGAGTAAAATCACCCTACACGAGGTAACTCAGACTCAGAATGATGAAAATGCTATACATTTGCTAATAAGTAATAAGTAGGTATTAGCTCTTAGGTAAACTTTAATCAAGCCATCCTCCACAGACCCAGAGATGTTGTAAATAGAGAAGGCATATAGTGGGGACACGTATATCTTTCTAGAAAGGGCAAATAAAATAGACTCTCCAGAGAAAAAGAAGTTAATGAAATGGGGAAAAAAGTAGTAGTGATGATTTGGAGGGGGGGATGCAGGGAGAGAGTACTGTGCAGAGAGAAAGAGCTGTAATTAGGGAGTATTTAGGGGTTAATATGGGAACTTAGTGTACATTCAATGTCCAGGGAACTCTGAGGTTGACCCTAGTCAGCACTCCTAGTAATGGAGGAAAGAGTATATACTGGGCATCATTCATAGTAAGGAACCATTCAGTAATGGGAAAAGTTAACATTTCCTTGATGTGATAGCCAAGGAGGTCCCTAAAGAACCCATGGTGATTCCATGACAGAACATTTTGCTCTCTGTAACCTGCCTATTATGCCATCTTGTTTTGAATAACTTCCACACAAAAAAACTAAACTTGAAAATCCAGTTTGTAGAGGCTTAGAGCCTTCATTCCGTCTTCAAGTCTCTATGTAGAGAAAAGGTACTCCACAGGCAACAGAAAGAAAATCATGGACACAGTACAAGCTATAACATTCTCTACCTACTCTTGCAGGCATGCACTATGACATATGAAGAGAAAGTTCTGTTTTCAACAAAATAAAATGACTTTCTGGATTTTTACAATATACTATAACAACTATTTGCTTCTCATTGATCTAACAAACTTGGCTGTAAAATGCTAAATGTTTATGTTTTCTTCTCCACATCTGAACTACAAAAATATTATTAAAACTGTTTGATAGTCAATTCAATCATCTAGATTCTGTACTTTCTTCCCCCTCATGTTGTATTTCAACCTATAATGTACCCAAGATAGCTGAAGCTCTCACATTTCTGTAACAAATGACAGTGTTACTTGAGATTTAAATTATATGTGAGAAAGAGTCAGCAGGACATTGCTTAAGCTGTCATTGTATGCCATTTCATGACCAGTAGGACACTGACTGTAGGGATCCTTTATAAGGGTATAAGCCTTTAAATGTGAACTTGACTAATGTTACCTATGAGTACATGTGTAGAGAATCAAAAATAAAAAAATACTCCCACAAAAAAACTCAAAGTGACTTTTAACTGTTTTATTAGTCATTGTCAATCTAATACTGACCTTCCTTCCAAGGAGAGAGAGTCCCCAGGCTCTATAGATCTCTCTGAATGAAGGTGATAAGAATGGTGGCTATGGCTCTGCAGTTCCTCATGCCTCTTTGGGACTTCAGGAAAACCCATGCTCTCTGAAGCCCACACACAAATCAATGTTGAAGAACATTTTCATGTCTTCTTCCTGCCAAGCCCTATGAACACCTGAAAAACCTCTGAGACTCAAAACACCTTTTGTAACCTGGAATTTAGTTTCCATGAAACATGCAATTGTCGTTGGTAGTACAGAAAATGCAAAAGATTCTCAGAAAAGAAGCTGAAGGATGATACTCTTTACATTTTTCTAATAGTTTCCAAATTCTTAGTAAAATTTGTCACAAAACTGAACACAGAATGAAAAATATTAGAAACTACTAGGAACCAGACCTTCAATTTTGAAACTGTCTTCCAACTGCACACCAACTTTATTGCCTGTTATGCACAATACACAGTGATATAACCAATCTTCCTGTGCCCAGAGATGTAGAGTCTCTACCTCCCCACAGAATCCACATTGAGTGAGGCTCAAAGGCCAAGGCCTCTGCCCAGGCTGTCCCATGTATCAACAAACCACAGTCTGTCTCACAGTCCACCTCTTTCTCAGCAGGTTGGACTCTACCAGCTTGGCCATCCAGGCTTATATTTTGCCCCACCTTCAACGTAGCACAGCTTAAGGCCTCCCTCACAGCTCCCTAGAACTGCATCAAAAAAGAATCCTAGAAAAACCATAAAGCCTCCTCCCACTGGTGATCCTCATTTCTAGAGCTGCCCAGATCCCTCCTCCACTGTGACCTCCCAGCATGCACATAAGACAATATCAGCTCCCCTAGTCGAGATTTGAGCTCACTGGAGTCAGGTAGAACAGGCCTTCGTAGATTTGCCTTACCACACTAGGGGCAGACACAGTCCTAGTCTTATAATTTTTTATTTTCATAGAAATTTCCACTTTCCAAGGGCAACTGTTCATCATCCAAGGAAAATATAGATCCTTTGTGTCTACATTTCCTTAAATACTCAATGTCTAGGGCAGCATCTTTACCTCTATCTTTGGATGTCCAGCAGCTAAAGGTCAATCAAATTCAAAAAGTAACAACAATTCAAGCAAGTAGTGACCATGAATTCTGAAGTGCTCTCTGAAGAGATTAGTGGCAAGAAGTGGTTAATGGAAGGTGAATGGAAAAAGAAATAAAAAGAAAGGAGCATGGCTTCTCCTGGATATGGTGAAGTAGAAAGTTTATTGTGGATACAGGGGAGAGTAGTTAGAGGCAGGGACATTTGAGAGAATCCAGAGTGGACATGAACCTGAGCTATGTGAGGAGAGGATGGAGAGGAGAAGAAAGTCAGAACAAGAAATGGGGCCAGGCAGTGGCAGTGCACGCCTTTAATCTCAGCACTTGGGAGGCAGAGGCAGGAAGATTTCTGAGTTCAAGGCCAGCCTGGTCTACAGGGTGAGTTCCAGGACAGACAGGGCTACACAGCAAAACCCTGTCTCAAAACACAAAACAACAACAACAAAAAAGAAATTATGTTTGTTAATGATAGATAAAAAATACCATGTAACAAATTTGGATGGAATGCATAAGAAAGAGCAGCTGGGAAATGTGCAGCCCAACCCCTGGGCTCCAGGATGGTTTTCCAGTAATGCACTATAACGAGGACAGACGGAGCCATTCTGAGAGAAGTTGGCTTCCTTTAATTTGTTAAATTGGGACATCAATCATGTGTTCCAGAGTTGGAGACATAACAATAGGGAGAAAGTAAGAGTTTAAATGATTTAATTATAATCTCAAAAACTACTTTAAAGCGTTGAAATGGCTTTGTGGTTGAAAATTATCCAGATATTAGAGGTATGTACCAAAGCAGAATAGGTATTACTCACAACTTTTCTCTACTGATGTGCACTATAAAATCTGAGTATTACCATTCCTATTAGTGAGTCTGTGCCTAATACATTCTCTGATGCTTAAACTTGTAAAACAACAGATATTTAGTGTTTAAAATGAATTCATTTTCTCATCTAGATTCTTCATTGCCTTGTTCTATGAACTCCAAATTTTTTTCAGTTTGTACTTTTATTGATCATCTAACATTGAAAACATCAGAACCCAATGACAATAGAAACTAGTCTCCTTCCTCCTCACTTCCCTTTTCTTTCCTGTGACTTCACAAACTTCAAAGTTGGTCAGTGCACTTGAAGACCCCCAAATGAGGGAGACCCTTACTCAAGTCTCAGGAAGTTGTGAACACCCACAAGCTCCAAGACACCGTACCTGGATGCAATCAGCAGAAGTTTATTAGGGAAGAGAGCTGGCAACCAGCGTTCAAACTGCACACTCTCGCAGGAGTACAGTTTGACAAAGCCAGTCAGTCTGAGGAGGGTTTTTAAAGGGGTAAACCACAAACCAGAGGAGTGGGAAGGGGGGTGAGGGGTTGTCAAGGATACATAACATAAGAATAGTAAAACATTCCAGAGGAGCCCCGAACCTAAATGATACAGGATCATGTGAAAATCACTCTGCACACTCATTCTTCTCAAGAATGTAGTCTTACCATGTTATTACCGACTATTTCAGGTTAAACTATTTCTCACTTGCTCCCGTCACAGTCCCACCTAGGTGACTTGCATCTTTTTGTGGTCAGGAATGTATCTTCCTGCTTTGGGCTTTTCACACCCACAGGTGGGTTTTTTTCCCTGAGGCTTGAGGAATATAATCCAGCAAGTGTCCTCTGATTTAAGGATAATGTCCTCCACCCAAAATATGTTGGGGCTATAAAGGCCTGAAATCTTACATTCAGTTCCGCCTTCTGGAGCCTGCATTCTTTTGCTTAGGGTAGAGGAAAAGCCTATATATATTTCATAAAATGATCTTTATAATATTTCACTCTACACACTCAATTCTTACTGAAGTCCATCTTCAGTTATATTTTCCCTATGAAAATTAGGCAGGTGAGAGGACATTCATTCCATTGTCTCTTTTTTTTTTTTACTGACTAGTCAGGACTCAGCCTGGAAGAATTTAAAAGACTCACTTCAGGCACTGGGAAAAAGAGACAGGATTAGTTGTAAAAAAGAAACTACAAAGAAGAGGCAAGCTTGAGCTACAGAAGAAATTCACTTAAAAAGACACAAATAATCAAAGACTCAAGGAAAGAAATAACAATCTTAATTCCCCAGAGACATTGGAGAATAAGAACAAGTAGTTGATCAGAGCTTGGATTGTCTAAGAAAAGGAAATTTAAAAGGTATTTCAAAAAAAGGGTGTTACTACCAACTCACTTCTTAATAAGATAGATACACTTGGAACAATGCATAGGTATAGTGACTTTCAAGAAGAGAAGGCCATTCCCTGCTAGCAAAATGGCATCAATAAGATAACACTGACACAGCTATAGCCAATAGCCCCTGATTCAAATTTCTGACCTGACTTAACTAGATCAACAAAGTTTGGTTCAACAGTATATCTCCAACTTGTATACCCACCAATCTGGACAGTTTCTATTCACGTGCATGAATTAATAAATATTGGGGAATTACAAAATCACTTACTTTGCCCCATCAGGTCCTTCTTCCTAATGGTGACCCCTGCAGATGACCCCTTACACTTCAGTCTGTGATCTAGCTCTTCTCTACATTGTTTTGTAGGACTTTCAGGTCTTTTCAAATTTAAATTTAAGATTAAAAGAATTCCACTATCCCAGGACACATCCTGGGAGGGGCACATTCCTTAGTCAGAGGACACTTGCTGAATTAACATTCAGAAGAGGAAGGGAGAGGTTGATTAACATTCCTTGGACCACAGGGAAGAGAACCACCTGTGGGTGGGGAAGGCCCAGAGCACGGAGACACATTCCAGGATGGGAGGTGGTCAGGAAGAAAGTAATGTGTGAATCTGAGTCATCTATAGACCGAACCTGAGAAGGTCAGGTTTTGTGGTCCTTTGTGGTTGCCCTCATGTACTCTGTATAAGAACTGCTCCCAGTTTTTGTTCAGGGTTCTCCTGCTGCCACTCAAGAGAGTCCTGGTGCACCAGTATCATTAAACCTCATGTTGTTGCAGCGAATCCTCTATTTGTGTGTGATTCTGGGGGATTGCATACCCTGGTTTTCGATTTTACAGTACCCTGGTTTTAGATTTTACAGTCCAATAGTTTCACCCTACAGTGTACACAGTAAACTGTTACTCCTAGTCTGGTCTGAAGGCAAAAGCCATGCTCAACGTGCAAGCACTTTTACTTTCTTTTCTTTTCCTTTTTTCTTTTCTTTTCTTTTTTTTTTTTTTTTTTTTTTTTTTGCCAGTCAATATTGTACTTTATTGTCATTGTCGTCTTGTGAGAATAAAATTTGAAAGCAGTTTGAAACACATAACAAAAATTCATGGTCAACAAAGACCACTAACAACTTGCTAAATATAGCCATAATAAAAATATTAAGTCCTTCCAGGGGCAGGGTGACCAAGAAATGAAAAGGCATGCAAAGACATGTCCAGACAAGTCCAAACAAGCCCAAGTGAGTAATGGGCTATCTGGTGTTTACTTTTCTCTCCCCCCTGTCTGGGAGGTCCGAGGTTTCATGGTAAAATAATAACTAGTCATCCTGCCAGCTCATATGATTGCTGATGTTTGAAATATCCAAGCTCATGTAACCAAGCCAAATTTTCCCAATCTCCCCAACCTCTATCTATAAATATCCCAAACTTCCTGGGGTCTTTGTCGAATCCTCTATCTCCTGCATGAGATATGTTTCAACCCAAGGGCCCTTGCCATTAAACTACCTTTTGCTATTGCATCAAGAAGGTCTCTCGTGTGTCCTTGGGTGAGCGCTGATCCAAATTTGAGTGAGGGTCTCCCTTTGCGCGACTTTCAGTTTCAGGCCTTGACTGCATACTTGTGCAGTGAGTACAGTGGCTCCTTCCGCTGCTGCTTTATGGTATTCAGCATCTCTTCTTGCTTGGTGAGCCGGTGTCGCATGGCTCTAGTCTTCTTGGGTTGCAGGTCCAGGGGCTTGTACTTCTTGCCCTTGTAGAATTTCCTGAGGTTTTCTTTTTGGATCTGGTTAATGACAGTGAGGACATGGGCAATAGATTTGCATCTTGGAGAGCTTGCAATAGACTTGTATCTTGGAGAGCTTGGATGCGGCACCACCTGTCACTTTGGCAATGAGAAGCTGGGAGAGCTCCACCTTCAGATCATCCAGTTGTTTCAACAGCTCCTCCTTCTTGCCACGCAGGTACCAAGCCTTAATCTTGGCCATTGCTGCATTATTCATGGCTGAGGCTGCCTGGTTCGAGAGCACACTTTTACTTTCAGTGCAAAGGACAGTTCATTACGTGACTGAGATGAGTAATTTTAATATGCTCTTTTTTTTTATTGGATATTTTATTTACATTTCAGATACCAACCCCTTTCCCCATTTCCCCTCTCTAGAAAACCCCTATCCCGTGCCCCCTTTTCCATTTTGCTTTTACACAATTTTTTTAATGTTAATCAAAGACTTTATAAGTATGGTAATGCTCAATCAGAAGTGTAACCTACTACCCAACCTAGCTATGTAAACTATCTTTGACTAGTGGAGACATGTGAACTTCTGCCTCCATGCCCCCCCTGTCTTTCTCTCTCTCATTACCTAGCTTCTTGTTTAAGGTTTTCAATGGTATAAGCTTCTTATTGATATGAAAGTGAAATGAATATTGATACTCTCCTAGGCATTGTGCCTGTATAACACATTTAGAAATACAAGGTTTAGACCCAGTCCTTCTTTAACTTTTTTTTTTTTTTTTAGCTGATTTGGGATGATTAGCCTGTAAGTTAAGGGACTATAGCAAATTCATGACTTTGAGATTATTTTTAAGGTGTTTTCTATATTTTATTTAGAAATAGCTGAGAGAAGTTAACAGACAACAATCCAGGTTACCTTACATGGATAGTTGGATTTCAAAACGTCAGAAATCCATAGAATTGACATCACAAATATTTCTATATTAATGTTCATCTTGATTAGAGACCTGTCTGCTCCTGACAGCTTCCTGTCTTGGATTCTAAGAAGAAATTGAGCATCCTTGGAGTTACTCTAGTTGTGGTGAGATAGCCACTAGGCAAGAATTGCCTCTCTCCATCTACAGACAAATTACTGTCCAGAAAAGGACACACTTGCAGAATAGTTGACTGATTATATCTGCCTAGACAGAGTAACCAGCCCTTAATAATTCTGCAGCACTAAGGTCTGTCAGATGAATTTGGGCCAGAAGGCTGAAGATTTGATGCTCCAATGTTCGGTAGTATAGGGGCTGTCCAGGTGTTCAGCGGTCTCTATAAATTGGCTAAGTTTTAGAAGCTATGCTTAGTGCTTCCCATAACTTCAGTTAATTCAGTCATTCTGGATTTCTGACGGGGTTGAAGACCTATAGTCTCATAGCCAATCCTGGCTATTTACTCTGAGAGAAAAGATCTGAGTGGATGGTTTTCAGCTGACATTCATTCTAAAGCCAAGAAAAAAGCCAGGTTCAAAACTAAGTGTTTTAGTCAAGAGAGATGACAGAGGTTCTGGTTAGTCAAAAAAAGAATGGACTGGGTATTAAGACTATCTTGTACCTCATTGGTACAAATAGGAATAATTATGCTCTAATTGTGTTCTGTGAGAAAAGCTTTATTTTAACAGGAAGGGTAACATGTAGGAAGAGCTAAGGGGGAAGGAGCACTGAGAGGAAAAGATGGAGTAAGGAGAGGAGAAGATGAAGTAGATGAGAATATGCTCTTTTTGAACATACCTTTAGCAATTGAATTTAGGAAGTTTAATGAAGAGGAAAGTAGTGCCATTGCCCTGTGGAGTATGAGACTGGGATCCAGGTGACAACATAGCTTGTCTCAGAAGCAATTTTCTAAAAGGTTATACATGCAGCTGTTCAGAAATTATTGTACAGATTTTTTTCTGTTTGTTAGAAATACAGAGAAATATTGAACGCATTTGCTTTCAGACACCCAACACATGAGATGCCCTTTACAATCTTTTTATAAGACAAAATTATCTCCGAATGAATCATAACCAAAATGTTAAATGCAAGAGAAGAGCTTGTACACTGTTCTGTAGAAACTAAGCATGTCCGCCATTGGCATCCTGCCGGCGTTTTCTATACACAAGGCCCTGCACCAAATGCTTTGTGCAGATTCAGCCCAGAGAGTGAAGGAGAAGAAAGCCAAAACAAGAAATGATGTGGGTAAATGATAAATGAAAATTACCATGTAACAAATTTGGGTGGATTGCATAAGGGAAGGCAACTGTGAGCAGTGCAGCCCATCACATAGGCTCCCCAGTGATTTTGTCAATCATAGAATATAACAGGTAGAGACTGAGGAATTCTGGGAGAGGCTGACAGGCTGGCCACATTTGATTTGCTAAGTAGGGACTTCTGCCATTTGTGCCAGGGTTTGAAACTTAACAACAAGGAGAAAGTATAAGCTTCAATGATTTAATTATAATTTCAAAAATTACTTTAAAAAGTTGAAATGGGCTTAACGGTGGAAAATTTTCCAGGTATTACATATATGTACTAAAGCACACACCAGGTATTACTCAACACCTTTTCTCTCTGGACATGCCCTGTAAAAGTCACATATTAACATTTCTATTAGGCATAGACACTCCAGTTTTCCAAGACATTCTATGTTGGTTGAACTTGTGTAACTACAAATATTTAATTCTAAAAATTTATTTCCTTATCTAGATCCTTGATTGCCTTATTATGTGAATCCCCTAAGTTTTCCAATTTGTACATTTATTGATCATGTAACATTGATAACATAGGTACCCAGGGATAATAGAAAATATTGTCAGAACAAGAATCCTCTCTCCTTCCTTCCTCCCCCTCCCTTTCTTTGTTCTGATCACACCAGCTTTTAAGCTGAAAACACCAGATTACACCATATCACCATATATATATATATTTGGTTTTTCGAGACAGGGTTTTTCTGTGTAGCCCTGGCTGTCCTAGGACTCACTCTGTAGACCAGGCTGGCCTCGAACTCAGAAATCCACCTGCCTCTGCCTCCCAAGTGCTGGAATTAAAGGCATGTGCCACTACTGCCCGGCTTATATTTTTTCTATTATTCAAATACACAAAGTTAGTTGGAGCTTAGAAGATTCTAACTCCGAAATTTATATTGCCTTGCATGTGGAGCATGGCTTCTGCCTTCAGTCCAGACAAGGAAGAACAGTTTACTGTGTACACTGTAGGGTAAAACCATATAGACAAGCAGTTGCTTACAGACTGAAGTTTAAGTAGTCCCCTCAGGGGTCACCATAAGGAAGCAGAACCTGATGGAGCGAAGTGAGTGATTTCATAATTCCCCAACATTTATTGATTCATCCATTTGAATAAAGTGTGTCCAGATTAGCTGGGCAGTAGTGGCACACGCCTTTAATCCGAGCACTTGGGAGGCAGAGGCAGGCAGATTTCTGAATTCGAGGCCAGCCTGGTCTATAGAGTGAGTTCCAGGACAGCCAGGGCTACACAGAGAAACCCTGTCTCGATGAACAAAAAACAAACAACACCACCAACAACAAAGTGTCCAGATTTGTGGGTACACAACTTAGGGAGGTACTGTTGACCCAAACTAGTTAAGTCAGCCCAGGAATTTGAATCAGGGGCTATTGGCTGTAGCTGTGTGTGTCTTGTTACCGATTTCAACAGCTAACATTGCATATAATGACAAGAATATACATTAACTTATGGAAGCCATTTCCCCTAAAAGGGAATGGTCCACTATTCTTAAAAGTCACTATACCAGCTAGGCGGTGGTGGCACACGCCTTTAAACTCAGCACTTGGGAGGCAGAGGCAGGCGGATTTCTGAGTTTGAGGCCAGCCTCGTCTAGAGAGTGAGTTCCAGGACAGCCAGGACTACACAGAAAAACCCTGTGTCGAAAAAAAAAAAGTCACTATACTTATGCATTATTCAAACTTTATCTGTCTTTTTAAGAGGTGAGTTGTAAGCAATATTTTTTCAATTTCATATTCTTAGAACCTCACAGCTCTGATCAACTATTTGTTTCTATTATCCAATGTCCCTGGAGATTTAAGAATTTTATTCCTTTTCTCTCAGTGCTTTGATTATTTGCTTCTTTTTACAGGAATTTCCTCTGTGCTCAGGCTCCCCTCTTACTATGTAATATCTCTGAACACCTAATACTGCTTCTGCTGCCCAGTGCTTGAAGAGAGTTTTGCAAATCCTTTCCTAGTAAGTCTTGACTAGTCAATGAGAAGAGAAGGGAGGGAAGAGGGAAAAGGAAAGTTAGGAGAGAGAGAGAGAGAGAGAGAGAGAGAGAGAGAGAGAGAGAGAGAGATATGAATGAATATCCTCCTACCTCCCTGACTTTCTTGGGGAAAATATAAATATGATGAGACTTCTATTGTAATTGAGTTGACTGATCAACATTGAGTTTGATGTAGTCACAGCAAAGAAAGAAAGGAACAGGCAGCAAGGAGAGAGCTTTCTTGCTTTCACTGTAGTTTGCATTATCAGTAGGGACAGGTGTTATTAATGTTAAATGATCAATAAATAACAAATCTGGAAAACTTAGGGGTCAATAGAACAAGGCAGTCACGTATTAAGTTAAGGAATAAATTAATGAAAAAAAATTCTCTATTTACACAATCTCAACCAACATAGAAGGTCTTGACAAACTGGTGTGACTGTGTATAATAGGAATATTAGTATTCCAATTTTAAAGAGTACAACCAGAGAGAAAAGTTGTGAGTATCACTTGGTTTGATTTAGTACATATTGTAGTATGTGGAAAATTTTTGTCCATAAAGCCTATTTTCCCTTTTTAAAATAATTCTAGAAAGTATAATTAAATCATTTAAGCTTATACTATCTTCCTTTTTCTAAATCTCAAACACTGGGATTGAAAGACCCCCCAAAGGGAGACCTTCACTCAAATCCGGATCAGCGTGCACCCAAGGACACACAAGAGACCTTCTTGATGAAATTGCAAAAGGTATTCTAATGACAAGGGCCGTTGGGTCAAAACGAATCCCACGCAGGGGATAGAGGCTTTGACCCAGACCCCAAGAAATTTGGAATATTTATGAGTAGGTGCTGGGAAAGAGGGGAAGATTTGGTGTGGTTACATATGATTGGACATTTCAAACATCAGCAACTTGCAGAAGTGGCTATGTGTGAGCTGGCAGGATGACTAATTACTTTTGACTATGAAACCTCAGACCTCCCAGAAAGGGAAGGAGAGTAAAGTAAACATCAGATAGCCCATAACTCACTTAGGCTTGTCTGGGTATGTCCTTGCATGTCTTTTCATTTTTTCTTTTGGTCACCCTGCCCCTGGAGAGATTCAGCAACTTGGTATTTTTATTATGGCTAATTTGAACAAGTTGTTGTTGGTCTTTGCTGACCATGAATTTTTGTTTTTGCTTCAAGCTGCACATTTCAAATTTTGTCCTTACAGGATAAATAGCTGGAATCCCGATGTAACAGATCAGAGCAGGCCTGGCTCTCATCTTCACCCAGAATCATTCAGTTCATACTTGTTACAGTATATGACTGGCAAAACCATCCTGGAGCCCAGAGGTTAGGCTGTACATCTCCCAGCTGCTCTACCTAATGCAATCCAACCAAATTTGTTACATGGTATTTTTCATTTATTATTTACCCACATCATTTGTTTTTCTGGCTTTTTTCTTCTCTCCATCCTCTCTTCCCATAGCTCAGGTTCATGTCCACCCTGGACTCTCTCAGATGTCCCTGGCTCTATCTTCTCTCTCTTGTATCTACAATAAACTTTCTACTCCACCATATCCAGGAGCAGCTATGCCCCTTCCTTTTTATTTATTTTTAATTTTACCTCCTATTAACCAGTCCTTGATTTCACAATCCTGGCCTCTTCTTGCTTCAGTTGTTACTTCTTGAATTTGACTGAAGTTTGGCTGCTGGACATCCAAAGATGTGAGGTAGAGATGATGCACTGGACATTGAGTATGAAATGTGGATGCAAAGGACCCTGTGCCTTGGATGATGAACAGTTGTCCCTAGAAAGTGGAAGATTCTGAGAAGATTGGAAATTTACAAGACTAGGGTTGTGTTTGCCCCTCGTGTGGAAGGGCAGATCAGGGAAGGCCTGTTCTTTCTGATTCTTGTGAGCTCTAGTCCTCCTGAAGGGAAGGTGAGGTTGTCTTATGTTATGGCTATAAGGTCACACAAAAGAGGGATCTGTGCAGGTCTAGAAATTAGGAACCCCAGTGGGAGGTAGCTTGCAGGTTCTTTTTGGATTGTTTTCTGATGCAATTCTAGGAAGCTGTGAGTGAGGCCTTAAGCAGTGCCATGTGTGTGGGGAGGGGATGTAAGACAACAGGAAGCTAAGGTATCAGTCTGCTGGTATTGGGGTAGACTGTGAACCAGACCGTGGCTGTGTTGGTAAATGTGATTGCCTGGGTAGAGGCCCTTGGCCTTTGAGCCTCCCTCATTTTTCATTCTGTGGGGAGGGGAATGTGCTACAACTCTGGTCACAGGAAGCTGTGATGCGTATAATACCACTGTCCATTGTACACAACAGGCATTATATTTGTTGTGCAGTGGGAAGAGAGATTTGAAAACTGAAGATCTGGTTTCTGATACTTCCTAATATTGCATCCCATGCTCAATTTTGCATGAAAAAATTTACTAAGAATTTGGAAACTGTTAGAAAGAAGGTAATGAGTATCATCCCTCAGCTCCGTTTGCTTAGAATCCCCTTTCATTTCCTGTACCACCAACTCCCATTGCATATTTCATTGAAATTAAATTTCAGGGTGCAAAAGTAGTTTTGAGTTGCAGAGGGTTTTTTTTTAGGTGTTTATGGTGCTCGACAGGAAGCAGACCTTAAAATGTTCTTCAATATTGTTTTGTGTGTGAGAGCTTCCACCTTCTTGTCTACATTATAGGTTGAAATAGAAAACAACAGGGAAAAAGCACAGAATGTTGCTGAAGCATTCACTTTCAAAGGGTTTTCATAATGTTCTTGTAGTTGGTATGTGGAGAAGAAAAAGTAAATATGAAACATTTACACCCAGAGTTCTTAGATCATTGGGAAGCAAATAGCTGTTATAGTAAACTGTAAAATCCAGAAAGCTGTTTCATTTGGATAGAAATGGAACTTTCTGCCCATGAGTCAGATTGCATGAAAAAGTAAAAATGAGGGCCAGAGAGAGATGTTTCAGCAGTTCAGAGCACTGACTGCTCTTCCAGAGGTCCTGAGTTCAATTTCCAGCAACCACGTGGTCGCTCACGACCATCTGTAGTGGGATCTGATGCACCCTTCTGGTGCATCTAAAGACATATAATTGTACTCACATACATAAAATAAATAAATAAATTTAAAAAATAGTAAAAATGAGGTCTAAAAGAGGCTGACTTGATTTTATTTGAATTTAAGTAATGTCAATAAATGATAGTTGAACAAAAATGTAATAGCTTTAGATAAATGACCCATCTCTTTTTTTTCTTTGAGTAAATACCCAGAGTTACACATTGATTGTTGAGAATGTGTTCAAACACTTAAGATATTTACACAGCAGTTTCTTTATGTTTAATGCATTATATATACAGTATCAATAACTTGTGACATGACATTGAATGTTTTTTTCAAATATTAATTTTTTTAATAAAAAGCAAGATTTTTTGTTTTGTTTTTTGTTTTGTTTGTTTCTTTTTCGAGACATGGTTTCTCTGTGTAGCCCTGGCTGTCCTGGAACTCACTCTGTAGACCAGGTTGTTCTCAAACTCAGAAATCTGCCTGCTTCTGTCTCCCAAGTGCTGGGATGAGAGGCCACCACTGCCCGGCAAGATTTTTTTAAAAAATTAAACATGCAATTTCCTTTATACTTCCTAATGCAATTTAGTGAAAAATAACACAAGAAAATAATTTGTGTTTGTTTTCTGTATTATACACATATATTTCACATTGCTGAGAGTAAAACTTCTAATTTCAGAGATCTAGGGCCTTGGAATGGGCTTGTTAGGAACTCCTGTGTAATGGTCATCCTCTTCAGAAACAGAATGAGAACTGTATTTGTCAAACTCATGCTTTCCTTGGCTCCACTATTTTGCTTTTCTTTGTTCATTATTCTTTCCCCTATTCTCTGCATTTTCATTTTAAAAATGTAGAATTAATTTCTTTATGGAAACTAGATTCTTCTCTAATACAATATATCAGAACAACTTTCTCCTCCCCCCACTCCTTTCAGTTAACTCCCCCACCAATCTCTCCTATCTTTACCTCTCCAAGATCCTCTCCCCCTCTGTTTTCTCTTTAGAAAAGAACAATTTTCCAAGAGAGGAGGTTCAAGCAGAACAAAACAAGACAGAAAGGCCCTCATTTTGAGGCTGGACATGGCAAGCCAATAGGAAGAAAAGAGCATCAACATCAAGCATAGGAATCAGAGCCATACTTCCTCCCAGAGTTAGAGTTACCACAAATCACCAAGGTAACTCCCATGACACAAAAAATGAGGACCTGTTTGAGACCCATGTAAACACCCCTTTTGCCATTTAAGTCTCTGTGAGGTTCCTGAACACCTAGGCAGTGTAGGGATTGGGTTCCCTCTGATGTCCAGCTCCTCAAGTTAAACCAAATACTGGCTGTCCACTCAAAAAGTTCATTATTACTTTGGTTCAGCACATTTTGCAGGAAGGAAAGAGTGGGTGGAGGATGTTACAGCTTGTATTGTGTCCAGGATTTTCTTTCTGTGGCCTGTGGATTATTTTTTTCTCCACATAGAGACTAGAACATAGGGGTGAAGGCTCCAGGCATGCACTCTCCTGATTTTTACATTTGTTGTGTTGTGTGAAACTTATCCAAAACAAGGTGGCCTTATGGTGAGGTTGCAGAGAGCCAAATATTTTCCCCTAGAATCAGCATGACTTGCTTAGAGACCATCTTGACTAATATCCCAAGGAAATGTTACCTGTTTCCAATACTGAGTGCTTGCTGGTTATAAAGATGGCCACATTAGACTATGCCATCCACTAGTAGGTGTGGTGACTAAGGTCACCCTCAGAATTGCCTGAAAGTTGAAAGTGCACTAAGTTCCTACACTAACCCTCAAATGTCCTCAAATCCCAGGTCTCTGCCTGCACTGTACTCTCTCCCTACATTCCCCTACCTAGCACTTCCCATTCACCTCAGTTTACCCACGAAGTCTATTTACCCGTTTCAGACAGATGCATGTGTTCTCTCTATTTGCTTTCTCCTTACATAAGCTCTCTGGGTCTGTGGAGGGTAGCTTGATTAACTTTACCTAAGAGCTGATGTCCACTCATCAGGGAATATTCCCCATCATTCTAGGTCTGGGTTACCTCATTCATGGTGATTTTAGTCTAGTTGCAATCAGCAGCCTGTTGTCATGCATTCACTTCATGTTGTTATATTTTTAGCAGCTGAGTGATACTCCATTGTGTGGAAGAACCACATGTTATTAATCTATTCTTCAGCTGTGGGACATTTAAGTTTTGACCTTCCAGCTAGTACAAGGAAAGCTGCAATGAACATTGTTGAGGATGTGTTGTTGTGGTTTTGTGCCAGGAGCCTCCCAGCCTGAAGAGGCTAGTGGCAGGGGCACAGAGTAGGACTCTGGTGATGGCTTTAAAGTCTGAGTGTCTCAGGGCTTTCTGGCTCTCTGGCCTGTACTGCTAGACTGATGATAACTTCTAAAAAGTCCTAAAAATTTCTTCTGAGGGTAAGAGACTGCAGGCTTAGGTGATTAACTCCTGTAGCCTAACAGCAGAGCATTAGACAATGTGGCCTTTGTTCTAACTCAGCAGGGACCGCCAGGCTCTAGTTTTGGCCTGCTAACTTTTATTACTAAGTTGTAAAAAGTTTCCTATGAAAGCTATCTAAGGGGAAAAGCAGAAGGATCCTACATGGGGAAAGGGAAAAATTTTATTCTATGTCTCTATTCTATTCATCTATTCTGTCTCATCTCTTTGTCCTCAGTACTTATATATCTTTCAGAATACATGATCACATGTTGCAAAGTTCATCATGTAAGACCCCCACGAAGGGAGGACCTCCCTCAAGCCTCAGGAATTCTCGACCACCCAATAACTCACAAGATACCATTCTTGATGCAACAGTAAGATGTACATTTCAGGATCAGTCAACTGATGGTCAATTCATAACCTATGCAGGAGCAAAGGAATTGACAAGACAGCCTGTTTAGGGGTGGTCTGATATAGGGGAACCCATAAATGGTGGTGGTGCAGTAAATGGGTAACCAAGGAAACATTACATAAAAACAGTGGAAAGTCTCAAGAAGTCTCAACCCATAATTTAGTCAGAGTCAAGAGTAAAACATCTTATACACTTATCTTTTGTAAGAATATAACCTTGCCCAACCATTTATCTTGAGGTCAGCCAGTTCCTGGGACTATCCATATGACTTGTATCTTTCTTTGTAGTCAGGAATGTGTCTTCCTATTTTGGGCCTTCCCCACCCACAGCTGGGTTCTCTTCCCCAAGGTCTGAGGAATATTAATCAGCCCCTCCCTTTCTCTCCTGAATGTTAATCCAGCAAGTGTCCTCTGATTCAGGGATAATGTATCTCTCCCAGAAAGTAAAATGTATCCCGGGGCAGTGAAGGCCTAAACTCTTACATTTAGTTCCACTTTCTTGGTGGAACTAGTATTTTTCATAAGTTTTTTATACCTTTCAATCATAAGTTCACAGCAAAAATCAAATTATAAATTGAAATAGAAGTTTACAACAGAGAATGTTTACATGCATAGCCATTAGGAGTAATTATCTGGCTAAACATCTATCACCTGTCTAGCTCCACAGGTTCACTGAAGGTTTAAAACTATAACTAAGTTATTAGTGAAGTTTTGTATAGACAAACCCAGGCAATATTTTATCTTCTGTCCTAGCACCTATAATAAATCATTAGTTCTCTTTTAATGGCCTTTGGTTAATTGTTTTACAACATCTTGGAATGTGCTCTGAGTAGGAGAAAGTCTGGTTACTGTGTAAGATCAATTAACTGGTAACACTTGGGAGACTGGCAGAGTTCTCATTGTAGTTTTGACTATCAGAAAAGGACCTAATAGGAGTCCCACTATAAAAGAGTTTAATAATAATCATTGATATAATTTTAGGAATTCTTATAGGATCATCATTAAGATTTAAGAAGTCATCTATTTGTCTATATAGCATCAGTTAAAGACAGTACATCTTTGTGGATATGCAGAGATCTGCTCCAAAGGGGTGTGCTATTGCTTAGTAATTGTTATACATGTTTAAAAATAATAGGAAAAGCATATTAATAGCAGGAATCTTTCCTAAAATAAGTCCCTCACAGCCTTGCTGAATAAGGACTCACTTTTCGCAGATTATATAATAATCCAAGGCAAGCCTTTTCAGGACAATCATCTGTTTATTGTTAGCTTGTCCCATTATGGCTCCTGACAGTTTTGTTGTGGTGTAACTTTTGCATATATGCCCAGAACTGATATAGCTGGGTCTTGAGGTAGATGGCTTCTCAGTTTAAGAGGATTCATGATATTGATTTCCATATTTATTATATTAGTTTGCACTCCTATAAGCAATAGAGAGAGTAACACACTTGGTCTATATTCTTACTAATATGAAAAGTCACTAGTGTTATTCATCTTAAGCATTCTTACATATGTTATATGGAATTACAAAATAGTTTTTATTTGCATTTTCATAATGGCTAAGGATGGTGAACCTTTCTTTAAGTGTTTTCAGACATTTGACATTGTCTGTTGAGAATTCTCTGTTTAAACCTGTATCCTATTTTTTTTAACTAGAATTTTTGATTTTCGAATATCTACTTGTGTGAGGTCTGTATATTTTTGTATATCATGATTCTATCAAATGTGAATATGGTAAAAAAATACTTTGCTACTTCTAGGCTATGTCTTTCTCCAATGACTGGGCTTTTGCCTTACAGAAACATCACTGTTTTATGAGGTACAGTTTATGAACTGTTGAGCTTTGTGCCTGAACTATTAGTGTCCTGTTCAGAAGGCTGTCTTCTGGGATAGTGCATTGAGGGGTCTTCACTCCTTCCCCTTCTATCAAGTTCAATGTGTCTGTTATTATTTTAAGTCTTTAATCTACTTGGATAAGAGCTTTGTGCAGGGGAAACAATATAGATTTTTTAAAATTTTTTTTTCTTCATGTAGAGCTACAGTTTAATAGGCACCCCTTTGCCAAGCCAACTTTTGACCTGGACAGGACTAGTTGCCATGGTTCCTGCTCCTGGGACAGACCACTGGTCTTAGCCTCCTCAAGTGTTATGGCTACTGTGGGGCATAAGTAAAGATTGTTTGTGTAACAATGTACAAATTTTCTGGACTCTTTCCTTCAGAGTAATGTCCTTCCTGTGAATGTTAATGACTCCATGATGGTGAGAAACTGCAGGTTTCCAGGAGTTGAGGGTGTGGCTATGTTTGAGACTAATGGTAAACACTAGAAACTTCAGGAGAGACCTAAGGTTAAGGGAAAGAGCTCTAAATACATGAGTTTGGAAATATATAATTTCCCAACTATATGAAACATAAGGAGGCGATATGTATTACATAAAGGGCTTCTTCACGATTCCAAATAAACAGAGGCAGCTAAGGTAGGAGCCATCTTGTCAGAAAGATACAAAGGCAGGGAGATAAAAAGGCAGGCACATTCCTGAGTTCAAGGTCAATCTGGGACACAGGAAGCCCAGGTTCAGGAATGGTAAAAATGATAATTTCAGGACAGGGTCGGATCTAACTAGCTAATGCTTAACAAGGGCAGACAGAGCCCTCAAATCTTGGCTTTTTTATATATTTTTTCTTTTTCTAGACAGGGTTTCTCTGTGTAGCCCTGGCTGTCCTGGAACTCATTCTGTAGACCAGGCTGGCCTCGAAGTCTGAAATGCATCTGCCTCTGCTTCCCAAGTGATGGGATGTGACCCGAGTCACTTTCTCTCCAGCAAGAATGCACATGGATGCCAGGATCCTTCTGTAGCAAGCTTTATTGAAGCCGAGGAGAGGAAAGACCCCGAAGGAGGAAACAACCTTCCTTAAATAGCTCCTGGGTTGGCGTGTCCCTATTCTATTGGCTTGCGCGACTCAGCTGATGTGACATCTCGGGCTACGTCACCTTTTGGCGGTTGATGGCTAGTTTTGGCGGTTGATGGCTGAGCTGAGCGTGGCGCACTACATCTCCCCCTTTTTACTTTAATTTGACCAAATCAAAGGACAGCTAGAGACTCACTTTACTGGGTGCAATGGGTAGAACCCTCCAGGTGCAAAAGCTGGGACTCAGTGTGATTCTTGGGGGGAGGGGGTTTGCAGCCTTGATTTGAATGGCCTCATGATGGACCTGAGCCTGATAAGGAGTGCAGTGCCTGATCCTTACCCGTCATTGGGTCGGCCTCCCCACCCGAGACCGCCCTGTCTTAGGTGGACTGAGTCTTACCTGTCACTCCGTCATTGACTTACCAGGTCCAATCATGGAGCAAAGACCCCATGGGCAAGAAAGTTTGGTCATCATTCTTTTTAAAATAGACATCCAGATGCCTAATGACTCGCCTTGATTCAGTGCTGCAAAGGCCTGTGCCATCACCACCCTATCTCACTGACGTTGATTGCGCAGTCGCCAGATCATGAATAAGAAACCCGCCAATCCTGCGCACAAAAGCACGCCAAATAACCCTACTCCCACCCATTCCTTAAAATAGGAAAAAAGAGAAGACATCCAAGATGACAATCCTTCAAGCACAGAGAGGATCCACACGGACCTCTTTTGAGCATCCCAACAGCGGGAAATAAAACAAGAATAATTGATACATAAAGCAAAAGAACTATTAGTAACAATAAAAAGAAATGGAGGATACAAGCACACTGGTGTGGGAGGGACCACAACCGCACGTAAATCCTGACAAGTACGGGGTCCTCCCTCCAATTGGTATAATTGGCTATATCACCACAATTGTGGTGTGCATGATAAGAACAATTGCTATAGGCAATCTGGGCACCCAAAACAAAGGCAAGGGGAGTAAGATCTGAACAACTTCCATTTAGTCCACATAGCAGATGAGAATCAAAAGGATATTCTCAAATATCCTGTTGGAAGTCACCAGCATTGAAGTGATCCATGTCTCGACCCATAAGAGGGGAGAAGGAAAAGGTCTTAGACTTATCTGCCCAAGCAACAATAGGTGACTGACACTCAGTCCAGGGGGGAAACTGATCCTCATGGAGAGAATAGCAGTAGGGAGCATACTTGGGCTGTCTGGGACCAAATTCAGTTGTAAAATGAGGGGAAACAAGAGAGGAGTTCATCCACATCACCATATTCCACCAGGTAGCATTCATTGTCCCCGAGCAGTTGTTAGAATCATTGGGGGCGTCTTGTGTCTGTTTAATAGATTTGCGGCCACAGAGTCCATGTTCCAAATACCAGCGGCCAGCCTTAGTAAAATTTAGAAGTAGACAATCACCGGAGGCCAAAGGTGTTTGAAAGCAAAGAGAGCCATTCTCCATCAAAGTGCGGTTCTCATTCAAGTGGGCTATCTCATAGGGAAGATAAGGGAGATAATTTGTGGTGAAAAATCTCGGGAGTGTAGGTGAATCATGTCTAATGGGCATCAGCTTTGGATAAGCAGACAGAATAGCCCACTGAAGCTCTCCGGCGGCCTCAGATAAGTGTAGCACAAGTATCAAAGTCACCAGCACCATCCACCGCTGAGGTTGCTGTAGGGCCATCTTTGGGAGGGTCATCCCCAGGGAGGCGATGTGTCAATCTTTCAGGCGGCCAGAAGGGATTATCTTCGTCCTGTGGAAAAACACAAACAGCTCCCCTGGATCTCATTAACATAGGATCCGGGCCCTTCCATTGTCCGGTTAACACGTCCTTCCATTTAACCAAGTCTTTTGGACAGGCCAATGGGGCACAGTGGCGATCGGCTGCTGACCGGCCATGATCTTCCAAATTCAAAAAATTAAGCATAAAAAGAGCCAAAGAGACTGTTGTTCTAGGCCTGGAGGGCAGGGTCTCCTTCAATCCTTCCTTTTGTTTAGTAAAATAAGACTTCAAGGTATGATGAGCTCGTTCAACAATGCCTTGACCTTGAGGGTTATGAGGAAGACCCATCACGTGCGTCACATTCATTTGACAACAGAATTGTCTGAACTTTTGAGAGGTGTAAGCAGGACCATTATCGGTCTTCAAAACACTTGGCTTGCCCCAGGCACTCCAGGCATCTAGACAATGCTGGATAACATGGGCCGCCTTTTCTCCTGTTAAGGGAGTTGCAAAGAGAATACCAGAGCAAGTATCAATAGAAACATGTAAGAATTGAGACTTACCAAAAGATGGAATATGAGTCACATCCATCTGCCACACTTGTAAAGGGCGAATCCCTCACGGGTTGACACCCATATGTGGGACTGGCAAGAACTGACAGCAGCTTTTGCATTGAGTGACTATGTCTCTGGCCTCTTGCCTAGAAATTTTAAAGCGACGTCGCAACGTATCGGAAATTACATGAAAAAGTCCATGAAATTTCCATGCCTGATCAACTGGAGAGCTTACAAGCGCTGTCGCAATCAAGTGTGTAGCCTGATCTTCCTGTGCATTGCCACGAAACATAGGGCCTGGGAGGCCAGAATGGGCCAAGATATGGGTTATAAAGACTGGAGTGCAGCGCTTAATAAGCGTGGCCTGTATCTGACCAAAAATATTGGCAAGCCTGCTGGTAGGTTTAATAAATCCAGCTGTTTCCAACCTGTTGACAGCATTAACTACATAATTTGAGTCAGAAACAATGTTTAATGGCTCTTGGAGTATAGAGAGGACCTCTAAAACTATCAGGCATTCCACGACCTGTGGTGAATTTTCTTGAAAATTCTTGGTGGTGGTACAGCCATCTATAACATAGGTTCCAATTCCTGTTTTGGAGCCATCAGTATAAACAACCCTTCCCTGTGGTATCGGCTCACTGACTACCATTCGTGGGAAGATGAAAGCTTGGGTTTGAGCAAATTGTAAAATAGGATTTTTGGGATAATGATTATCAATAATACCTTGAAATGAGGTAACTAATATTGCCCAATTATCTGACGTGGCACTCAAGACCTGAACCTGATATGAGGTGTAGGGGACAATTAGGCTATGAGGGTACGTGCCAAAATGGGTGATGGCAGCCTTTAATCCCCTCAATGCGAGGAGAGCAACCGCATCCGGGTACCAATCAATAATTTTTGCAGGGGAAGCATTAGGATGAATCCATAACAGGGGTCCATCTTGCCACAAAACGGCAGTTGGAAGCGACCGAGTTTGAAAAACACACAAATCAAAGGTTTTGGTCTCATCTACACGTTTTAGTTGTGCATCTTGTAAAGCCTTCTCCACTAAATGTAGAGCATGGCTTGCTGCCAAAGTCAGTTCACGGGGTGAGGAGATATGTGAATCGCCTTCCAAAATGTCAAACAAAGGTTTCAATTCTATAGTAGGGATCTTCAAAAACGGCCTTAGGCAGTTTATGTCTCCTAACAGTTTTTGAAAGTCATTTAGGGTACATAAATGATCCCTGCGAATCTCCAGTTTTTGAGGCATTATCATTTCTGGGTGTATGATCGTTCCCAGAAAGGAACCAACTTCTGAAATTTGAACCTTTTCAGCTGCTATGTGCAAGCCCCATTGCTCTAAGATCTTAATCAGCAACGGATATGAGGCCTGCAAGACATCCTGGTTTTTATGATATAAAAGAATGTCATCCATGTAGTGAATCAACAGCAAGGAAGGAAACTGTCTTCTGACTGGTTCAAGGGCCATTTGCACATACAGCTGACACATAGTTGGACTGTTGGCCATACCCTGGGGTAAGACCCTCCACTGAAATCTTCTATCCGGTGTGGTATGGTTAATAGCAGGTAGGGTAAAGGCAAACCTTTGTCTATCACTGGGATGTAATGGGATGGAGAAGAAGCAATCCTTAATGTCTATAATAATTATTCTCCATCGTTTAGGCAAAGCTGAAAGTAAAGGCAAGCCACGCTGTATGGGGCCAAATAGCTGCATCTGAGCATTGATGGCTCCCAAATCGTGTAAAAGTCTCCATTTACCTGATTTCTTTTTTATGACAAAGATGGGAGTATTCCATAAAGAAGTGGATGGTTCTAAGTGGCCATATTTGACTTGTTCTTCAATTAATTTGGTAGCGGCCTCCAATTTTTCAGAGGATAAAGGCCATTGAGGAACCCATACGGCCTCCTCTGTGAGCCAAGTTATAGGCATGGTCCCCTCAACGGCCGTTATGAAAAACCCAGCCCCTGTCTCTTAGAATGGCTTATTGGTAATATGGGGTCTGGCCGTCCCTGTTCTTTAGCTCCCAATCCTTTGCCTTCCCTATATCCCATATGGGACATCATCATGACAGCTTGTGGAGAATAGGTATCAGTCAATTTTAAATTTAATTGATATAGCACATCTCTTCCCCACAGATTGACTGGCAGGGGAAGAACATAAGGGGTAAAAGTCACTGTTTGACCTTCTGGGGCTACCCAACGCAACATCTGCGAGCTAATTGAGGGGTTGGCTTCATATCCCAGCCCCTGTAGGGATCGGGATGATTGTGTAACAGGCCATGCTTTCGGCCACCAGGTGGCAGAAATGATACTCTTATCTGCCCCTGTGTCCAAAATTCCAGTAAATTGCTTGCCTCCCACTCTCAATGTTAATGTGGGCCTAGTTTTCAAGTCTACTACCAAATGAGCATAGTCAGTTCCTGATGAACCTAGACCTTCCTCTCTGCTTTTGCCCATAGTAGGAAATTCCTCCTGGAGACTGGGGAGTAAAACTAATTGCGCTATACGATCTCCAGGAGAGATTGAAAAAATGCCCTCCGGACTGGAACAAAGGACTTGAAGCTCACATCTAGAGTCAATATCTATAAGACCCGGATGTACGATGAGTCCTTTCAAAGTCAAAGAGCCACGGCCTAAAATAAGTCCCACGCTCCCTTTAGGGAGGGGTCCTTCAAACCTAACAGGGATCGGCTGAGCACCTGATTGAGGAATCAATAAGAATCTGGTGGTGGCACGGAGGTCCAATCCTGCGGAGCCTGTATAGGCTCGGCAGCTACCCAGCCCCTCTGGGGGTGGGCCTTGGCTCCATATCTTTGGGGGCCCTGGCACCTGGGGCCCTGCTGGCCGTTTTTTGACTGATCATTTTCTGTCACATCTGTTTCATTTGGAGGTGGAAGTAAGTTACCTTGAAGGTCCCTTGTTAACCGGCATTCTCTAGCCCAGTGATATCCCTTCTTGCACCTCGGACAAAGGCCGGGAGGTCTTTTAGGCTTGGGCTGTTGATTGTAACAATCCCTTTTTAAATGGCCTGGTTTGCCACATGCAAAGCAAGGTTTCTGTGTTGAAGGCTCTCCCTTTGTATGTAATATAGTGGCAGCCAATCCTGCATTAGTTAAAGGGCCCCCGATGCCTCTACATGATTTTATCCAATCAGCCAGCCCTTTATTCTTTCTGGGTCTGATGACTGCTTTGCACTCAGGTGTTGCATTCTCAAAGACTGGCTGTTCTATAAGGAGTTTCACTCTTTCGGTGTCTCCAAAGATCTTAGTCGCTGTCTCTGTCATACGTGCCACAAAATCCGAGAAGGATTCCTGAGGCTCTTGTATGACCTGAGTAAGTTGTCCCTCGGACTCCCCCCCCCCCCCCCCCGCCCCTGTTTGGAGAGTCCCTTCCAAGCCTGAACTGCTGCAGCTGCAATCTGGCCGTAGGCTCCCCAATCATATTCTGTCTGGTTGGTAGCATATTGTCCCTGACCTGTCAAAAGGTCGAAGGTCCAGCCGGCTTGGTAGCCTATCTGGGAGGCATTAATCTTAGCCTGGGTCTGGAGAGCATCCTGCCAGAGCGCCTTCCATTCCATATACTGGCCAGAACTATTAAGTGTGGCCTTGGCTGTTGTTTGCCAATCACTGGGTGTTAAGGCTAAATTAGTGAGCCTTTCAACCTGCATGATAGTAAAGCTAGCATCCACCCCATACTTGCGAACTGACTCTGAAAGCTTTTCAAGGGTGGAGAATTCGACCGGAGCATGCACCCGGCCCCCTTCAGCTCCCTCATAAATAGGAAAGGCCATTCTGATCTTTTGAGCAACCTCTGGTGTAAAGAAGGAATCAGCTCTCCGACCAGTATAGGGTGGAGGTGCGGTAGGGACTACATCGGGTAACTCAGCAGGCGGGGACTTCCCCACAGCCTGGCTAATGCCCTTTTTGGACTTGTTAGATATCCGCAGCTGCTCATCGGGGTGATACCTTTCCCCTTCATACTGGGCGGCCACTTCCTCTAGGTCCACTTCCTCTGAGGGACTAAGTTCCTCGGGATCAGAAGAGCTAATTTCTAAGGCCTCTAAATCTGCCAAAGGGTATAGTGGCTTTCCGCGCTCCCTGTCAGATCATTTGAACTTCTCACCCAGAGTGTCCTTGCTCTTTCCTAACGCCTCGGCAGATTTTACACCCTTCGAGGGGCCTGACTTCTTAGTTAAACCACGTTTCTTTTTACGCAAGCCGGCTCTCTTCTCACGATAAGATTCTGACATGCTAGACTGTAGTTCATGTAGAGCTTCCTGTCCTGCCTTGACTGCGAAATGGCACTGCTCATCTTGGAGGCAGGATTTTATCATACTCTAAATAAACAAAAGGAAGGCAGCAATCACCAAAACGAAAGCAGTACCTGCTTCGCCCAACCAAGCCTCCAAAAGCATACCTTTCTGATCGTTACCTGTGGCTACAATTCTGGATCCACCCGTGAAGGGGGTCTTCCTCAGTGCCTGGAGATGTTCTGGCTTCCATGTTTTTGGCACCAATCACTTTCTCGCCAGCAAGAATGCACACGGACGCCAGGATCCTTCTGTAGCAAGCTTTATTGAGGCTGAGGAGAGGAAAGACCCCGAAGGAGGAAACAGCCTTCCTTAAATAGCCCCTGGGTTGGCGTGTCCCTATTCTATTGGCTTGTGCGACTCAGCTGATGTGACATCTTGGGCTACATCACCTTTTGGCAGTTGATGGCTACTTTTGGTGGTTGATGGCTGAGTGAGAGTGCGCATGCGTGGCGCACTACACTGGGATTAAAGGCTTGTGCCATCACTGCCTGGAAAACCATTACATTTTAAAGAAAAAAATATGCTTGTTGTTTTTTAAAAATTGATGGGATGGGATGGTGGGATGGTGATTCCTGGGATCACCAACTGACACATACACACACATATACATACTCAACACACACTCAACACACACGCACACACACACAGGGAGAGAGATGGGGAGAGGGGCGAGGCTGATGTAAAAATGCAGACACAAACACATACACAATCTGGAGAGCATGGACAGAAAGATCTCTTACACTACCAAAAAAGCAGGATATGGGCAAAGAGATCTCTTAGAATATCAAGAAATGAGAACATAGACAGAGAGTGTTCATATAGAAAACAGAACATGGAAGATACAGAACATAGAAGCAGACTGGAAAAGCTGTATCACTCAGAACGCAGGTCATCAGCTGGAATCCACAGTTTGACTTCTAGTCATTCTTTTTGCTGTTGCCAAACCCCTCTTTTCTCAGAACCCCGATCAGGCCCAAGGCTGTTCCCTGTCACCTCTTGTTTAAGGTGCTGTTTTTCTCAGCGTGTCTAGGTGGATTCCTTTGTAAACACCAGGTGTCTATATGAGGTTGGAATTGTCTATGAGTTCTCAACTCCATTCCATTGATCAACCTGTGTGTTTGTATATCAATTCCATGCAGTTATTTAATTGTTCCTGATTGCTTTATCTTTTCAGGGTCTTAATTAATTGAAAACTAAAAAACAAAATTAATAACCCTCCCCTATGCATCCTATATCAAAATGACTTATAGACTAAAAAATAAAAAATCAGAGAAAAGGTAATAGATAACAAGTAAAATGATATATGTAACACTAACTTTAAAAAAACAAGTGAAAGATTTGTGTGTTGAAAAGTTCCATTATTTTAAGAAATTGAAGAACATATAAGAAAGTAGGAAAATAATCTCATACTCATGGATTGGTTGGACTACTACAATAAAACAAATATCTCCCCAAAAGAATTCCACAAATTCAATAGAACATCATCTAAATTCCAAAAAAAAAAAAAAAAAAAAAAAAAAAAAAAAAAAAGATTTTATACACCTTGAAATTACAATTTCCAGCTTTCAGGTCAAAAACCCAAGAGAGCTAAAACAATCTGGATCTATAAGCCTTTAAATTCTACCTGTCTTTATTTTATGCTTTCTCCCTCAAGATCTCTGTCTGTATTCTGCTTGCTTGCTAGTCTAAAGGATCTGTCTATTCATGTCCTGCTTTTTGTTATTTTAAGAGGTCTCTGTCCATATTCTGCTCTGTGTGTGTGTGTGTGTGTGTGTGTGTGTGTGTGTGTGTGTGTGTTTGACAGTCCTCTAAGCAGTTTTCTCTTATTATCCAACATTTACTTCAGGTTTCCTTTTGAGTATCTGAGCATCTCTTATTCCCTTTGATTCTTAAGAGACAGCAAGCATAGAGTTTTTCTTCACCTTCCAAAAGAATTCAGAGATCTGGCTGCCTTTGTTAAGCAACAAGATAAGCTAGTTAGATAGGACCCTTCCCTGAAATTATCATTTTAATGACTCCTGTGCCTGTTTCTGCAGAGACCCAGGGTAACCTTGAAATCAGGAATAGGTCTGGCTTTTTATCTCCCTTCATTTGTATCTTTCTTTCAAGCTTGCTCACAAGTAGCTCCCTGTGTTCCTTTAGATTCTTGAAGAAACCCTCATATAATTCATATTGCATTTTTATTTTTTGCATAGATGAGAAAGTATTTTTAAACTTCTAAGTTTAAAGATTCTTTCCATAGTTTTAAGGACTGTCCTTAAGATTCCAATGTTTACCTTTTTGTTGAGACATAGACACATCCTCAAACTCCTGAATTCTTGCAGTTCTTGGAGTCATTAACATTGACATCATGGAGTCATTAACTTTAAGAGTGGGGCACTCCTCTGAAGGAAAGGGTTCTCCACTGCTAGTGAGTCCAGAAAGAATGTTCATTATTACACAAAGATACCTTACTTATGGCCACTGCAAACATCAACATTCCTTGAGGCTGACACCAGTACCTTCTCCCAGGGGCAGTACAGTATCCAGTACCAGGGGCAGGAACCATGTAATTCTGTCCCTGCCAGGGCCACACTTGGCTTAGCAAAGTGGTGCTTGTTAAAGTATATTTCTACATGGAAAAGAATCCAAATATATCTACATTCTTGATCCTATACAAAACTCATATCCAAGTGGATTAAAAGTTTAAAATAAAACCAGAGACAGTGAACCTGACAGAAGAGCAATTCACTGTCACAGGAGGAGTCAGCCTTCTGAACAGGACACTAATACTGCAGGCACTAGGATCAACAATTCATACATTGGATCTCATAACACAGTGATGTTTCTGTAAGGTAAAAGTTCAGCCAATTAGACAAAGTGGCAGCCAAAGGAAAGAGAAAAGTATTTTTACAATATCCACATCTGATAGATTTGGATATACAAAAATATACACACAGCACAGATAGACATCACACTGCACAGACATGCACACACACACAAAAGATAAAGTGGGGAAGACAGCAAGTTTTCTGTAGTATATAAGTACATCACAAGGAATGTAGGGTGGACATTACACCTTGCCTTCATCATTGAGCCTCACTCTCAAGACAGGAACTTCTCTCTCCTCCACTCTCTCTCTCAGGAACTTCACTCTCCTCCTCCTCCTCTCTCTCTCATTCTCTCTCTCTGTGTCTCTCTCTGTGTCTCTCTCTCTCTGTCTCTCTGTCTCTCTCTCTCTCTCTTATGTGAGTGTGACTGTGTTTGTGTCTGTGTGTTTCTGTGCAGAAAGCATTCAGGATGTAGAGTGAAAAATTATAAAAATAATTTCATAAAATATATATACGATTTTCTTTAAGCCTCATTTTAAAGGGCATGGAAAATTTTCTCTGAAGCAAGCTAAAAATATAGACTGGCCAGTTTCAGGAACTGGTTAACCACAAAGAGAAGAGAGGAATGCAAGTCATCTAGGTGGTGCTGAAAAACTAGTGATCATGATGACAGGGCAGGGCCGTGTCCAGAGCAATTGAGAAATAGTTGAGCAAGTGACAGGGCAAGGCCACAATGGCAGGGCAAGGCCACAGTGACATGGCAAGACCACATTTTTGAGAAGAATGAGTATACAGAGTGTTTTCCACATGACCCTGACTCACTTAGGTTGGGTTCCTCTGGAATTTTCCACTATTTTTATGTTATATTTCCTTAGCAACCCTTCACCCCCTCTTCACTCCCCTGGTTTGTGGTTTTCCCCTTTAAAAAAAAAAGCCATCCGGTCTTTGTCAATTCAGCTCCTGCTTGGGCAAACAAATTGACTGTTAGCCGGCTAACTCTCCCAAATAAAGCCTCTGCTGTTTGCATCCAGATTCAGTGTCTTGCAAGTTTTTGGGTGGCCATGACTTCCCGAGACTTGAGTGAGGGTCTCCCCTGAGAGGGGGGTCTTCATTGGAGTGCTCATCTGGAATTTTGTGACCACCCTAATCTCCAAGAACCCCACTGGGAGGTAAGGGCACACCCACGGTTTTCTTCCTGTTTTGTGTGTCTATCCATCTGAACTGTTTTGGTTTCTGAAAAGTGCACTTGTGGTTTGGTTTGGTTTGGCAGTTGTTTCTGTCTTGTAAAAGACAGGAAGTCATTTCTGCCTCAGGAGGAGACAAATGAGTGACCGACAGATGTGCTCTGGGGTCACCAGCTATTGCACCCTGAGAGACATCTCAGGAAGACAGGGACCCCCAGAGATGTCTGGGTGATTCCCATCTGGGTGCTGGGGAGGATACAGTGGTCCTCTTGGTAGAGGGGATGCATTCCCAGCTGTCTGTTTTTTCTAGAGTGATGTTGGCACTCATGGTTGAGACGGGTCTTTGTTAGTTTCTTTGTGTGTCTATTCCACTTATGTTTTGTGTTAATTGTGACAATGAGACAGTCTTTTTAAGACCCCACTCCATTCTTGCTGCGGAGGAGTTAGAAAGCCAAGCCTGGCACACCACCGCTGCTGTCCTGCCAGGGTCGCAAAGGCGCAGAGGGAGAGATTTGTCCCCGGCCTCCCGCCTGTGATTGATCGAGAGCAGGTCGGATGAGAGATGAGCTCAAGCAAGTGGTGGAGGGCCTAGTGGTGAAGCGTGGGTGGTGAGCACAGGCAGAAGCACTAGCCATCTCAGGTCAAGAGCAATTGATTGGGCGGACATGCGGGAAGCTGGCGGCCATTAGACTACATCCAAGATGGCGGCCAGCCTAAGAACTACGTTTTCCAGCAGGCTTTGCGGCTCTGATGACTACATCCAAAATGGTGGCCATCTCCACAGCCACAGCAATTGTTGTGTTGTTACCGGGTGTCTAGGCAGGTGGATTTCTGACAGTCTTTCTATGTTCTGATTGTGTAATTTAGTCTCTGTGCCGCCCGTGACAGGGGTGAGCTGTCTGTGTTGTTTTTCTTGGTAAACTGCGTTTTGGTTGTCATTCTATATATTCTTGGACTTTGACTGACAATTGATCTTTTCTGAGTTAAAAAGAGGTAACATGACCACCGGCAGAAAAAGTGATAGAGCCACCAGTGAGTGCTCTTACAAAGCAGAGAGGCAGGCAGGTCCTTTGACAAGGGGCACTGTGGTTTGGGTGGCCCACCCATGACATCTCAGCAGCTTCCCACCAGCCGCCTATGAAGATAGGTAGGGCCCAGCTGATTAAAAACCTGGCAGAGAAGCCATGGCAGCTGAACAAAACAACCCCAGCAAGATTATTCACCTGAAAGTTATAACTATATATTTTTTATTTAAAAAATAGTGAGTAAGTAGCGCTGAAACAAGTCATATGACATGACTCTAGCTTAGAAACTCTGAACCAACAAAGCTACTTGCAGGCAGGTTGGACAGGTTGCCTACTACAAAAAGTTACAGGCTGTCCTGAGTCAGAGAGCAATATATATATATATATATATATATATATATATATATATATATGCCTTCGTTTTGATAGGCTTTCTAGCCATTACTATCTGAGACAATTTCGTTGTTTATATGAGACTTTCATCAAGGTTTGGTTCAAAGATGAGAGTTCAGACAGGATGAAATTGAAGTGGTGAAGAGCTTGTGTTCTTATGTTAGATATAAAAATGTTTACTTTCTTGTTCTTGTTGTGTATCACTTCTAAAATAGTATTTTAATCAGAAATAACCCTTTAAAAGGTTTTTTAAAAATGTTAATACTGTGTGAGCCTTCAACATCTCAACAGTCCTTGCTGAAAAATGCTGTAGATAAGACTATTCATTCTGATTTGGTTTCTTTCTTAAAGCTTTAGAGGTGAGATCACATGACACCTGTAGACAAGGTACTGTTTGCAGACTGAACTAGGCTGTGGTCTTTATTGTGATGTGAACAGCAGTTATGCAGCCTCACAAATACATCAGTCTATACAGAGTTCTAGAAGATTATTTACTGCTTTTACAGGTGATCAAAGCAATAGATAGGATAAAAGCCTTTCTTCCCCAAGACCCTTGCTTCTGGTTGTGAGGAGTGCTCTTCAGGACAAAAGAGTGGGAGAAGATACTGGAAAAGGAATGTTCCCTCAGACATGGGGACCCCATCAATTGATCAGGCCGTGGTCAACAGTGGGTTTCTTCTGAACAGATGCGACTGAGACCTTCATGTGACAGAAGGTAAGGGGCACCTGAAGGCCCATGCCAAATTCCATTGGCAGATTTTGAGAGAGCTACATGAGACCCCACTAATTTTGACCAAGGCACATGAGGTTAAGCAGGAATCAGATGAGTTGCCCCCAACCTTTCTAGACTAGCTCACAGAGACATTCTGTCAGTATAGACAAGGCTTCAGAGGCTAGAGAGACTACAAAATAAGTCATGAAAACATTTAGTGTAAGTTGCTGAGGAAGTATACTATATCAGGGAGAAAAGAAAAGAAAGAAGATAAAAGGTATAGTGTAAGTTGCTGAGAAAGTCTATAAAAGAGAGGTGAAGAAAAAGAAAGGTGACAGGAAAGGAATTTACAGAAAACCTTGGCTGTAGTAGCTAAGAAAAAACAGAGAAGAGAGGCTCCAATGAAAGGGAGATAAGAAACTCCTTGACAAAGACCAGTGTGCACATTGCAAGTAAAGGAGCCAGTTAGATGTGTGAAGACAGTGATTGAGATAGACGGGGCTTGTACCCACCCAACAGGGTCCTCCTCCAAGTCAATGGGCCAAAATGTATTCATGGACTACCCAAAAAATGGTGGACCAAGAGATGGGCTGGGTATCCCATTCATTTACGGTCATCTTAGACTGTCCCTACCCTCTATTGGGTTGAGACTTACTCCCCAGGATGGGGGCCCAGATACACTTCCTACCCAATGGGCTGCAACTAACTGGCAAGAACTCATGGGTAGAGGAAAGGTTTCTCCTACTAACCTCAGCCCAGAGCCGAGGTAACCTGCTTTACAGACAGGAACAGTTTTCTCCATGCTGGTCAGAGACAAGCCAGTGCTACTGCGATGGATGACACAAATGTCATCTCGGCTGACTCCCTACCCCTGGGCTCACTGGTGCAGAGAACAACCTTGGAACTCGGGGCCAACAAGAAAATCAACATCTGCATTGACAACAGGTATGCCTTTGCCAAAGTCCTTGTTCGCAGGGCTGTATATCAAGAGAGAAGACTAACTGCTCACATCAGAAGCTCAGATCTCTTAGATGCCCTGATGAAGCCAACAACTGTGAGTATTTGTTGTCCAGGACACCAAAAGGGAGGAGACTCAGTGGCCTGAGGCAACAACCAGACAGATCGTTGGTTGATACAGGAGCCTGTCCTGGTTATGGGCCTAAGAGATGGCCTCACTTAAAACATAGAGTAAAAGAAAGAACTCAGATTGCTAACCATCCTGCCAGCTGCTATCTAGAGAAAAGGAGGCAATGGTGCACACAAGAAGGGAGAACTATACTCCCCAGAAAACAAAAGACTTACTAGGCTAAATGCACACAGATGAACTCTTGAGATATGAGTGCAACCAAGCAGTCAAGAGATTTAAAGTGTATAATGGACCTCAGGTTTTGGGCCAGAGAAATAATAAGAGAGTGTAAGATATGCCAGTAAGCAAAAGCTTATGAGAGTTAGAGTAAATAAGAAAATACCTAGGAGAGAACAGCCTACAGTATATACAGAGAGACAACGAAGAAGATATTAATAGAGATCTTCCCGGGGTTTCAAGTGTCTGAAGTAATTAGATCAGATAGCATTCTTGCTTTTGTTTCTAAGGTAAGTCAGGAATTGTCAGAGATACTAGAGACTAATTAGAAGCTCCATTGTTCATACTGTCTCTAGAACTCAGGACAGATAGAGAGAATAAACAGAATCCTAAAAGAGACCTTAACTAAATTGCCCTCAGGAACTGCTGGCTTGGAGGTGTCCCTTCTCCCTGTTCCAAACCCAGAATATCCCTCTTGTGTGAGAAATGACTTTTCAGGCTACTAAGAGACTATTCCTGGTGCTTTTGACCATCTGACCTCCTTGAAGTTCACCAACACCTGTGCCTGATGCCAACTGGAGAACAGCCAGACACCTGAACAACCCCCTGCTGTTTAGCTCAAGATCACCTACTATTCTACAAGGTCAAAGAGCAGCAGGACTTGACTCCTGAGATATCCCCACCCTAGAGACACAGGGGTAATGCAGCCTTAGAGGGTGGGGCTTAGGATGTGTACACTCAAAGTTAAATGACAGCTTGTGATTCCAAGATTGAAATCGCTCACAAAAGGATAAGAACTAAATGTGAATCTAGCGTTATATAGATTTGTTCTGTTTGCAATTTCTCTTTGTTATGTATGTGATTATATGTGTATGTAGACAACTGTGTGCCACAAAATGTATGTAAAAGTCAGAGGGAAACTTTAGAAGTATATCTGAAGGAAATAGAAACTTTCTGAGACCCCTAGCCAATAGAATAGAGCCCGAGTACCACTGCTAACAGATACTTAGTGCCTGAGATTGATAAATGGAGAGGTTGCAGTTCAAGATTAACCCTTTATATATTTACTTCTGTCTTTGATGAGGCCAAAGATTATTATATACTTGTACAGCTGGTCCCATGGGTTTATTATCATTCCGCTGATACCCTTGAAAATGAGTTCGAGATGTGCCCAGGCACTTCCACAGAGAGCCCATCTCCTTCACCCTGGCTGTCATACTGAGACTAGGAGTGGCTCCAGGTGTGAGAATAGGCACCTAGACTAGTACAGACCCCCTCATTATTTCCATGAATTAAGACCGGCCATAGATGTCAACCTATTTGCTGTTATTTTAAAGGAGGTGGTTTATATACTGCACTAAAAGAAGAATGTTGCTTTTATGTAGACCATTCAGGAGTGATTAGAGACTCTGAGTAAACTCAGAGAAAGGCTGGACCAGAGACAGAAAGACAGAGAAACAAAAGAAAACTGTTTTAAAAGTTGGTTTAATAAATCCCCGTGAATAAGTACCCTGCTATCCTCCCTTGCTGGACCCCTTGTAATTTTACTTTTGCTCTTAACTATAGTCCCTTGTGTGTTAAGTAAATTAGTGACTTTTGTTAGAGAAAGAGTAAGTGCTGTTCAGATTTTAATGCTATGCCAACAATATTGAACAATAGGTCAAGAAAATGAAAGTTATGATAAAATTTTCTAATTAAAGCTTACATTAGAAGAAGTGAGGCAGGGTTTATAAAATCTAAGTTTTTATGGTTAAACCTGTCAATTAGAAGAAGTGGGGGATGTAGAGTGAAAAATTATAAAAATCATTTCATAAAATATATATGATTTTCTTTAGGCCTCATTTTAAAGGGCATGGAAAATTTTCTCTGAAGCAAGCTAAAAATGTAGACTGGCCAGTTTCAGGAACTGGTTAACCACAAAGGGAAGAGAGGGATGCAAGTCATCTAGGTGGTGCTGAGAAACTAGTGATCATGATGACAGGGCAGGGCCGTGTCCAGAGCAATTGAGAAATAGTTGAGCAAGTGATAGGGCAAGGCCACAATGGCAGGGCAAGGCCACAGTGACATGGCAAGACCACATTTTTGAGAAGAATGAGTATACAGAGTGTTTTCCACATGACCCTGACTCATTTAGGTTGGGTTCCTCTGGAATTTTCCACTATTTTTATATTTCCTGAGCAGCCCCTCACCCCCTCTTCACTCCCCTGGTTTGTGGTTTTTCCCCTTTAAAAAGCCCCTCAGCCAGCCAGTCTTTGTCAATTCAGCTCCTCCTTGGGCAAACAAATTGACCATTAGCTGGCTAACTCTCCCAAATAAAGCCTCTGCTGTTTGCATACATATTCAGTGTCTTGTGAATTTTTGGGTGACCATGACTTCCCGAGACTTGAGTGAGGGTCTCCCCTGAGAGGGGATCTTCAAGACATCAGAAGAAAAGCTGCTTTCAGATTGAAGGCTACAGCAGTAGACTGAGCAAAGACACTGTCTTTTGTTATTGACATTTTACTTGGCCATTAGATCACAAAAATAGGAGATGTCTGAGGAAAGTTGGTGCAGGCATCTGGCTCATGAGAGACAAGAAGAACTGAGGGGTCTGCTCTATAGGAGTTACCATGTGAAGCTTTGCTCTGACTGTGAGGAGAAAGACAAAGATCCTGTGGTAGTGAATGAACATACTTTCTACCTGTTTCACAATCAAAACTAAGAAGGTGAAAAGGGACAGGGGAACACAGGAAGAAGGAGAATAGTAAAACCCAAAGAGACAAGTTTTGAGAATACCATATCAATAAAACCAAAGTCCAGAGTGGCTGAGAGGCCTATAGGATTTAGCAAAGAAGCCTTTCCCAATGGCCCTGTAGGAAAAAAGCTTGCAGAATCAACAACAGACATGAGATTGAGTTGTTTAATCTTCTCAGCCTGGGCATGTTGCTCAGTGTGAAACAGAACTGAAGAGATCCAGGACTTGGTCCCACATCACTGCTGACAGCCCAGGACAATGTGTAGGGTGGAGCCTGAGGGAAACTACAGATTTAGTAAGATTAAAGTCTCCGGGTGGCAGGTATATGGGTGTACTTGTTATATGGACACATCGAGCTGTCTACAGAGACTTTCAGTTTTTGTGCTATGCAGGTTTTATTTCCATAAAGGTTTACTCTTTAGAAATCCCTATATCTTGCTAACCTGCTTATGATTGTATGATTACTGTTATGTATTTATTACTGATTGCCCAGATGAAGTATTAATCCCTAATTAATATTTTCCATGCTGTATGAGATTTTTAGGGTATATCACAGTCTAGCCTAGAAGTAGCCAACATGGTGCTACACACTACAATGACCTGTCTTCTGTTTTTCCCAGTCAGTTTTCAAAATCTTCCCTGAAATGTAACTGAGAAACCCAATGCTTACTCTCGATGGCCAGAGAAACTGGCTTTCTCATCTTGCTAAGGTTAGTCTGGGCCTCTAGCTCATGCTCTGGGCAAGCAGACTCTTCAGTGCTCAGTACCAAAGGCCTTGGTTCTGTGCCTGCTTTGACACCTGGCACATGTCCTGTCCCTGCTCCCCATCCCCTCTTGTGGCCCAGCATTTCAGCACCTTTCCACTGCAGATGTCTGCTAAGTTGAGCTGGGTCCCAGCACCCAAAGAGCCTTGGAGACACAGGGACACTCATCTGATCAAGGCTAGTGAGTATGGTTGGGTGATTTCAGTAAGGGATCAGGGTAGGGTTGCAGGCTCAGTAGAGGAGGTAGCAGTGAAGGATCTCATTTTAGTGGAACTTTAATGCAAGTGAACTCAAATTCAACTGCAAGTGAATGCAAACATTAACAAGATACTTTTCTAAAACAGATGTGAGTCTATAGGGAGAGGGTCTGGTGCTTTATGAGGACTGATTCCTTGTTCTCCAAATGAGTGGTAGTAAATCTAGCTACCGAGTGGATAAAACTTAGCTAGCAAGGCAATTAGAACAAGTGCAGGAGAGGTTATGCACTCTTAAAACTGATTTGCTGAAATTGGACTAGGAAAAGACAATAAGATTGGAACATATCAGTTATCAAGATAAACAGTCGCAGGCGGATTTCTGAGTTCGAGGCCAGCCTGGTCTACAGAGTGAGTTCTAGGACAGCCAGGACTACACAGAGAAACCCTGTCTCGAAAAACAAAAACAAACAAACAAAAAAAAGATAAACAGTCATTCTAGGTCTGGTCATTCCAAGGATGAGGCCACAGGTATGCACTATGACAAAGCAAGGACATTTAAGATATTGCTTTGAACTTTTTTTTTCTTTTTTCTTTTTTTTTTTTTTTTTTTTTTTTTTTGGTTTTTCGAGACAGGGTTTCTCTGTGTAGCTCTGACTGTCCTGGAACTCACTTGGTAGACCAGGCTGGCCTCGAACTCAGATTGCTTTGAACTTATAATAGAATAAAATATTGCTTTTAACATATTCTTTACATTTTGCTGTAACTCCCCTTGGTGTAACTTTTTATGTATGAGGCAATTTTTTTTCTACAGAGAAGACTTTTGTCTAAAATGCTATGAAAAGGTGATGGCAAAAATTAAGGCTAGATGTATCCATGACTGCTTCATCGTGTGTGTGTGTGTGTGTGTGTGTGTGTGTGTGTGTGTGTGTGTGTATTATTTTTTTTGTTCTCTCTGGCTCACCAAGAGTTCAGCAACTCTTAGCTTTTACTTTAGCAAAAGGCTCCTGATTCAAAGACTAAAAGACCTAAGTCATTAAGTTTCTTCACTCAATCCCTTGCTTCTATCAGCAGTAGTCCATTGCCAGAAGACAGAAGCTTTTGGCCCCCATGATGCAAAACAGAGTTAAATTGTCAGAACCCAAGACTTTCTGGTCCCCAGAACAGTAAGGAAGAGTTAATGAGCAGAGGTCATTAGCCTTTGGCCTATTCTGGATCCCACCTCAATACCTAACTGTTGGGGCTTAGGAGGATGGTTCCACAAGTATGTATATGGTACTTATACAGAGGCATGAACTCTGCTGTTGATTCTGCAGATCTTCAGGAACACCAGTAGAGGGCAGTTGATCACATTTTAGATGGTTTTGAGTCACCATGCAGTTGATGGGACTTGAACTCGGGATCTCTGGAAGAGCAGTCATTGCTCTTAAATGCTGAGCTATCTCTTCAGCCCAATACTGCAGTCTTTCTTACCCAACTGCTACAGGGCCATTTGAGATGGCTGTTCTGCCAAACTCTATAGGCTTCTCACCCTCTCTGGACTTTAGTTCCATTGCATATGATATTCTAGAAATGTGTCTCTTTGGTTTTACTACTCCCCTTATTTCTGTGTTCCCCTAACCCTCTTCATTTCCTTGGTTTCTTTGTGAAACAGGTAGAAGGTGGGTTCATTCACTGCCACTGGATGTTTGTCTTTTTCCTCACAGGCAGAGCAAAGTATCAGTTGCTATCTCCCATGTGAATGCATCTCGCCCCTGATTTGTATGATGCATTTAGAGTCATCAGTCATTGACAAAGTAAAATCAAGGGTATGTATGGAGATTTGGGAAGGAAAAAATGAAAATCTTATAATTAACATAAATTTTTACTTAAGATCCTGGGAAAACAAAACCTGGTTGATAGACCTCCATAACTGACATGCCAGATTCGAAAACAGAAACACAATTAGAAGGTACACAATCAATGCCACTTACATTAAATACTGTAGTAGAAGCAAAAGTATTTTTAACTTGACAATTAAAAGAGCCTTAACACATGTGCTAACACCTGCTTGAAATCCAGATCCTGCCCCAACTTTATCTCTTGCTAATATACATCATAGAGAACTGCAGCTAATTTCCATATATGTCTCTAAAATGTCCAGAACCAGACTTCCAAATGAAGACTGTTATTTCCAATATTGGATTGATTTTTAGACCAGTCTATAGTTGAGTCAGAATAACTGGTCATATTTAATAACAATATGAGAAGCATTATAACTTCCTTTTTTGATCCTCTGTTCCACAAGGTTTAAGAACTTTAGGCAGCTTGTCCCATCAGGGGTATAGGTAAGCAATGGTGGGCCTGGAACTTATGTCCAATACAACTTTCCAGTCACCATTGTCAGGGCACTCAACAAGCTCACAGGTCAGCATCATTCTTTGTCCTGACATCAGCATGTCTCACACATCACTTTGGCAGCCACCATGCTCCTTCAGCATCCTGCAGAAAAAACACAAACATGCCTTCTTCCCCATATTTAATATCTGATTTTGATCATGCCTTGTGCCAGTAAGTAGATCCTTTCCTTTCACCTATGCATAAGTGTGTCTAGTTTTAGAGTGCCATAGACACTCAGCAGAAAGTTCCTTGGCATCCAAATTGTTTATTTAAAAAAAATTAAAATAAAATATAAAAGGAACATGATTCAAATAAATTTGTGGTGTATGGCGATATATATCTCCCCCTTTTTTATTCTATAAAGATATTGTTTTAAAGTTCCATGTGCCTGTTCCACAGTCTCTTGTACTTCACTGTTATATGGAATCCCCATAATAATGTTAAATTGCTTTTAAAAACTCTCAAATGTTCAACTGCCATAGCCAGTTCTATTAACTGTTTTTTTTTTTTTTTTTGATTGTTTGTTTGCTTTTTCTTTTCTTTTTCATTATTGGTTACTTTTTTTTTTACAGGTTTTTTTGAGACAGGGTTTTTCTGTGTGGCCCAGGCTATCCTGGAACTCACTCTGTAGACCAGGCTGGCCTCGAACTCAGAAATCCACCTGTCTCTGCCTCCCAAGTGCTGGGCTTAAAGCCGTGCACCCATTATTGGTTACTTTATCTACATTTCAGATGTTATCGTCTTTCCTCATTTTCCTTTCCCTGAAGCCCCTTAACACATCCTCCCTCCTCCTATTTTTATGAGGGTGTGCCCCCACCCATCCACCCACTCCCACCTCCCCTCCCTTGAATTCCCCCTCACAGGGGCATCCAGCCTTCAAGGGACCAAGGCCCTCCTCTCCCACTGATGCCTGACAAATCCATCCTCCTCTACAAACACAGCTAGAGACATGAATCCCTCCATGTGTGTTCCCAGGCTAGCTGTTTAGACCCAGGGAGCTGTAGTTGGTTGGCATTGTTGCTCTCCCCATGGGGCCACAAGTCCCTTCAACTCCTTCAGTCTTCTCTCTAACTCCTCTGCTGGGAACCCTGTGATCAGTTTGATGGTTAGCTGTGAGCACCCACTTCTGTATATGTCAGGCTCTGGCAGTGCCTCTCAGGAGACAGGTATATTAGGCTCCTGTCAGCTTGTACTTCCAGACACCCACAACAGTGTTCGCATATGGTAATTGCATCTGGGAGGGATCTCCAGGTGGGGTGGTCTCTGGATGCTCTCTCCTCCAGTTTCTGACTATTTGCATCTATTGTGTTGCTAGACCCTCTGCCTAGAACTGACCTTAATACATGCATGTAATAGAATGGTATAAAAGCATAAAGGAGGAGGGGGAGATGGATTAGGGATTCTAGGGGAAGGAAATGGGGAAAAGGGATGACATCTGTATTGTAATTAAATAAAATATCTAATAAAAAACAACTCAAAAAATATTCTGGAAAACTAATTAGAAATGTGTTGCCGGGCAGTGGTGGCCCACGCCTTTAATCCCAGCACTTGGGAGGCAGAGGCAGGTGGATTTCTGAGTTCGTGGCCAGCCTGGTCTACAGAGTGAGTTCCAGGACAGCCATGGCTATACAAAGAAACCCTGTCTCGAAAAATTAAAAAAAAAAAAAAAGAAAGAAATGTGTCACGATGATATTGAGCAACATTGTGACTAACTCACTGCCTTGTACAATTAAAAATGGAAAAAATGGAAAAAATGGAAGCTTGGAGAAAGCTCCACTGGCTAAATGCCTACTGTGCAGCACAAGTGCTGCAAATTCCTTCCACCCACATAAAAGCCAGCATGGTGGTACTTGTTCATATGGGCAGGAACACCTGAGACTCCATGGAGCTCACTGCACAGCCAATCTAGATGAATCAGTAATCTCCAGGCTTAACAAGAGATCCTAACTCAAAGAACAAGGTGGGGTGCTACTGAGGAGACTCACCCAGTTATTATACTATAGTGGATGTAACATAACATACAACTAAATATTATATAATATATATATATATATATATATATATATATATATATATATATATATGTGTGTGTGTGTGTGTGTGTGTGTGTGTGTGTGTGTGTGTGTGTATTTGTTTAGATGTCATAGGCTTTCACTGATACCTGAGTAGATGACATCATACTTTACAAGAATATGTAAATATATTAAAAAACCAGTACAATGATGTAACCAGGTATTGCACTATCTCTTTGAGAATTTAAAACAGTGATGCCTGTCTCACATTCATTTTCAAAAAGCATGTTTTTAAAATACAATGAGAATTGGAGGCCTAACTTCATTCATAGAGTCCTTGCTACCTCCTGAGTACTAGGACTACAGCCTGTTCCGCAGGGCTGGTGGTCCTGGGTGCTTTAAGGATGCCTCTGAGCAAGCCATGAAGAATAACCCATAAAGAGTAAGCTAGCAATCAGAACTCCATGGCTTCTGTATCAGGTACTACCACCAGATTCATGCCTTAAATTCCTGCCCTGACTTTCCTGGGGGATAGACTATAAGCTTTAAGATGAAGCAAGTCTTTCTTCCCCAAGATATTTTTGGTGATAATATTTTGACATAGAGAGATCTGTTATATCACTACTGTTCACCTAGAGAATTTTACTAGTACTCTGTGTTTTTGTTTTTGTTTAGTTTCTTGCACCTTCGAACTGAGACAGACATGCTGGCTATCAATAGAGCTCCACAGAGTTTGTCATCTGTATCCTGCTTTTCCCCCAATGTCACACACCTACCAGGTGAAAGGTAGTTGCAATAACCCTGAAATGAGCAGAAAGCCACAAATGCAAATCTTTCCTAAAGTCTCTTGTTAATTGTCAGTACTCTGGGTGCCCTTCCACTTGCAGGACAGATGGTTCACTCCATGGTAGCCTTAGTAATATGCTTGATTGTGGTAGGAATGAGGGGGATTGTGGTAGGAATGCCTCCTGACTGCAGTGCTGAAAGCACAGGAAGGAAGGAAGTCCTGACCTTGAGCACAAGGTTACTGCCCACAAAAGGGAGGAGCAGGCAGCTAATCAGAGGTGAGCTGGAGTGGTGGGGCCTCTCAAGGGCTGCTGGGAAGTCAGATGTGTAGGCTCTTGAAAAATGAGAATAATTGCTATGAAAATACATAGCTCTAAAGATGTGGAAAAGGTTTTGATCTTGAATGGAAGTCTGTGCCAGTAACCACAATGGTGAGTTGCTTCAGAAAACTCTAATCCTGAGGGAGGTCCATGTCACTCAAGATTCATGACAGATATAAAAAGTGGCCACGAAACATGATTTATAGAATGGATTGAGACCAGGGAGACTAGGTGGGCAAACCCAGAGACTTAGGCGAGTCCCTGCTACCCACTAGACTCCTGACCTGGAACATTTATCATCCTCCCCACCTATGTGGCCTGTGATCTTATAGGCCCAGAAACAGAGATCTCCATGCTAATGAGAGGCCCTAAGGGCTTAGCCATTAAGCTAGCCTTCCCAGGAATTCCTTCCTGCAAAAGGTATTTAATCAAAGGTCAGACCCTGAGAAAAGGGTGTGGATCGATTTTCTAGCATGAACAATCAATAATCAGTTTAGAACCATAGACTGTCTCTTTCATCTACCATGACCATGGAGAATCATCACAAGGTCTTCTTCACCTACAGACCTGCAGCATAGCTCTCCCATAGAAGTTCCATCTGTACTTCCAGCCTGCCTCTGCCAAGCTAAGGACCATTCCTGCTGAACTGAGATGGAGCTTCTGATTCCTCTGGTGCCTGAGGGCCCCCAACTTTGTTCTTGGCTCTTTGGTGACACCCAGTGGTGTCTCCATGTCCAAGAGTCAGAGATTCCCCCTGAGGCCTGACCAAATGACAGGCCCAGGAATCTCTGAACTAGCTCTGAGGTCGCCCCTCATCTCCGACTGCTTTTCCCATCCCCAAGCAATGTCTCAGCATTACCCTGAAGCCCAGCACCAGCCAAGAGGCAGCATTGGAAAACAGTCATGATAAACCCAGGTTCAGTGGCCCAAGAGGCTGTGCCCAGTGTAAGGGAAGATATCGACTGACATACTCACTGGCCAATCAGACCTCCATGAGGGCCCTCCACTCAGGAGGCAGGCGGGTTTTTCCAGAAATCAGGTTCCATGCACTGGAACAGGTTTAAGTGATTTGGTGTGTTGTTCTTAGACCTCACTGCTGAGTACTGAGGGAACTTAGGCAAGCTCTAAAGTTGCAACATGGCCAGGATATGCGCACTGACCACTAAGGTGAGGAGGAGGAGCTGTGGAAGTGGGTCCTAGTCAGGGCTGGGTGGGAACCAGCATCTTGATGCAGCCATGTGTGAGGTCCCTTTGGTGTTAGCCATTCCTGGACCCATCAGTGGCATCTGAGTAACTTCCCTCTCTGGGCTGAGTCTGTACAAGCATTTGTAACAGGGGCTTGTGCATAGAGTCATCCTTGACAGGATGCTAATGGCAGAGAAACTGAGTATCTCTTGTAGAGTCTACAAGATCTTCTCTTCACATGAAACATTTTGGTTGTGATTCATTTGGAGTTGATTTTGTCGGGGTTGTAAAAGGCATCTCATGTGTTAGGTAACTTAAAGCACATTCTTTTAGTATTTCTTCTGTGTTTTTTAAGAAACAAAAAAAGAGATGCATTAATTTACATTACTGCTGCACCTTGAGCCTTTTAGAAAAATATCTCTGAGACAAGCTATCATGTCACCTGGATCATTGAAACTAGATTCTTTTCTTTTTTTTTTTTTTTTGACAGGGTTTCTCTGTGCATCCCTGGCTGTCCTGGAACTCACTCTGTAGACCAGGCTGGCCTCTGCCTCCCAAGTGCTGGGATTAAAGGCCTGTGCCACCCACTGCCCAGAAAAAAGTAGATGTTTATACAGTATAGTAGGGCCACTGTTTCTCCTCCCTGCACTCCTTCCAATTCCCACACCATCTCTTCTATCTTCCTCTTCCACAGATTTCCTCTCATTCTGTTTTCTCTTTAGAAAAGAGCAGGTTGCAAAGAGAGGAGAGCCAAGCAGAACAAAGCAATTAGAAAAGACATGTTGTAAGTCCTCATTTTGATGCTGGACATGGCAATGCAATAGGAAGAAAATAACATTAAGATCAAGCAAAAGAATTAGAGCCATACTTCTCTCAGAGTTGAGGTTACCACAAATCACCAAGGTAATTGCCAAAACATATAAGCAGAGACCTGACTGAGACCCATGCAAGCCCCCTTTTTGCCATTTAAGTCTCTGTGGGGTTTCTGACAACCCAGGCAGTATAAGGATTGGTTTCTCTCTTATGTCCAGCTCCTCAACTTAAACTAAATACTGATTGTACACTCAAAAAGTTCATTATTACTTTGGCTCAGCACATTTTCCAGGCCAGAGAGAGTAAGAGGAGGATGTTATAGCTTGCATTGTGTCCAGGATTTTCTCTCTGTGGCCTGTGGAGTACCATTTCTCCACATAGAGAGTTGAACATAGAGGGAAGGCTCCAAGCCTGCACAAATTTGATTTTCACATTTAGTGAGTTGTGTGGAAGTTATTCTAAACCATGTGTCCCTGTGGCACGGTTGCAGAGAGCAAACTGTTTTTCATGGAATCAGCAGGAATTGTTATGAGACCTCCTTGGCTACACCTCAGTGAAATGTAACCTGTTCCCAACACTGAATCCATGCTGCCTATTAAAAATGGCCAGTTCAGACTCTGTCCTCCATTAGGAGTGTCACTAGGGTCACCCTCAGAGTCCCCTGATAGTTCCCAGGGCACTTTGTTCCTTCACTAACCCTCAAATGCCCCCCAATTCCAACTCTTTCTCCCTGTATTTTATTCTCTTTCTATACCCCCCTCCAAATGATACTTACCACTTTTTCCCATTTACCTCAGTCTACCCAGAGAGTCTATTCTACTTCTGCTTTCCAGAAAGTTGTCTGTCCCCCCTCTACATCTCTTCTCTTTATATAACCTCTCTGGGTTGGTAGAGAGATAGCTGGATTAAAACTTACCTAAGGGGTCATATCCACTTATTGGATTGGCTGACATTTCTGTCATTTTAGGTCTGGGTTACCTCATATAGGGTGATTTTACTCTAGTTGCAATCATAAGCCTGTTGTCATGCATTATTTTATGTTGTCATATATTTAGCTTCTGAGTGGTACTCTATTGTATAAACATACCACATTTTTTAATCCATTCTATACCTGTAGATCATCTTTGTTGTTTTTACATTCTGGCTAGTATATAAAGCTGCTATGAACATAGGTGACCATGTGTCCTTCTGGGTTGCTGGATGAAGTACCGCTTTCATATATACACATGACTGATACAGCTGGGTATGGAGGAAGACAGATTTGTAGTTTCCTGAGAAGTCATGATATTGATTTCTGGATTGGCTATCTATATTAGTTTGCACTCCTACAAGCAGTAGAGGGTGGAACACTTGTTTTATATTCTCACTAATATGGAAAGGTCATTTGTGTTACTGATCATAACCACTCTAACGTGTGTCATATAGAATTACAGAGTAGTTTTCATTTGCCATTCCACAATGGCTAAAGACAGTGAAGATTTCTTTGAGTGTTTCTGAGTCATTTTAGATTGTCTGTTAGAGTTCATGGTTTAAAACTGTACCCTATTTTTTTATCTAGTTTTGTGAGGTCTGTAATATTTTCCTGTATATTACAACTTTATCAGATGTGGATATGTTACAAGTACTTTTCTCATTCCTTAGACTGTCTGTTTGCTTTCCAGAAACATCACTGTTTCATGGGATCCAATGTATGAATTGTTGGTTCTAGTGCCTGCACAATTAGTGTCTTCTTCAGAAGGCTGACTCCTGTGACAGTAAATTGAGGGAGGTTCTATCCTTACTCTTCTCTCGGGTTTACTGTATCTGATCTAATTTTAAGCCTTTCATCCACTTGGATATGAGTTTCGTGCATGGTGAAGAAGATAGGTCTATTTGTATTCTTTTCTGTGAAGAGCTCATTTAACAAGCACCACTTTGCTTAGTGTTGCCCCTGGGACAGGGTACTGGTTTCAGCCTCAAGGAATGTTGATGGCTGCTCTGGCCATAAATAAGCCTTCTTTGTATAATAATCTACATGTTTTCTGGACTCTCTAGCAGTGTAGGACTCTTTTCTTCAGAAGAATGTTGCCCTGTGAATGTTAATGACTCCATGATGGTGAGAAACAGCAGGAGTCCTAAATTTGAGGGTGTGGCTATGGCTCTGCAAAGTGGTAAGAGATTAAGAGAGTGAGGAGGGGGCAAGCAGCCCCTTTTATAGTGGAACAGGCCTACCTGGCTGTTGCCAGGTAACTGTGGGGAGGAGCATACATGGCTGTTGCCAGGTAACTGTGGAGGTAGAGTTTAGACAGAATACTAACACTGGGAGCCTCTCAGCCTGGAGAGCAAAGTGGCAGGGCACAGAGTAGTACTCTGGTGTGGCTTCAAAGTCTGATGGTCTCTGGACATTCTACCTCTCTAACTGTAAGAAAATGCTGATGATAATTTCTAAAAATTCCTAAACACTTTCTTGTTCTTCCAGAGAGTAAAGAGCTGCTTACTTAGGAGATTGACACCTGTAGCCTAACCTCACGAGATTAAATAATGTGGCTTTTGTTCTATGTCAACAGGAACTACACAGCTCTACCTTTCTGCCTGATAGTCAGAAGTCACAGGAAGAAAAGGGGACACTTTGCAAAGTGATTATAGTGTTTATTACTAAGTTGTAAAAAGTTTCCAATAAAAGCTATCCAAGAAAAGAGGAAAGCAGGAAGGCCCTAAATGGGTCGAGGGAAAATTTTTCTTAGCCTTTCCTCTTTGTCTAAGAAGTGTTCTCTCGCACTCCCCTTCTGCCCCTCACCCGGATCCCAAAGGCCAGAGCAAATACTCAGGGGGTCTGCTCCCCTATGGAAACCACGTCAGCAGACATCCTAGACAGACCACTGACCCTAGAGCTGCAGGTATGATCACTGGACCATCGCCCTATGCCCCAGAGGCACAACTGGCAGCAGGGAGCCCCCAGGGCACACCTGGCACCAAAGCCCTGCCCCTGCAGAATACCTCTTCCATTCCGTCCCTCCCTCAGATCCTGGTGGCTGGAGCAGACACCCAGCTGGTCTACTCCCCTGTGGAAACTGCATTAAGAGACATCCTAGAGAGGCCTCTGACCTCAGAGCAGAAGACACCATATCCCAAAGTAGCCTAGAGGAGCCACTGAACTCAGAGCAGCAGACACCATATCCTGGGACATCCTAAAGGAGTGACTACACTCAGAGCATCAAACACCTAGCTGGCCTACTACCATGGTGACACCGTATCCAGAGATATCCTAGAGGAGTCACTGTACCCAGAACAGCTGGAGCTCAGGATCACAGAAACATCCGGACCACGAGGAGTTCTGACACAACCAAGATAACTGAAAAGACAGGCTCCAGTCAGGATCAGTGAGTGCAGGTAGCACTAGAGCTAACCAAATGGCAAAAGGCAAGTGTAAGAATGTAAACAACAGAAACCAAAGATACTTGGCATCACCAGAACCCAGTTCTCCCACCATAGCATGTCCTGAACACCACATCACACTGGAAAAGCAGGATTCAGAATTAAAATCACTTCTCATGATGATAGTAGAGGACTTTAAAAAGGACATAAACAACACTCTCACAGAATTTGAGGAGAACACAGGTAAACAGGTAGAAGCCCTTAAAGAAATGCAAGAAAACACAACCAAACAGGTGAAGGAATTACACAAAACCATCCAGGATCTAAAAATGGAGAAAGAAACAATAAAGAAATCTCAAAGGGAGACTACCCTGGAGATAGAAAACCTAGGAAAAAAGATCAGGAGTCAAGGACACAAGCATCACCAATGGAATACAAGAAATAGAAGAAAGAATCTTATGTGCTGAAAATACCATGGAAAACATTGACACAAAGGTCAAAGAAAACTCAAAATGCAAAAAGCTCCTAACACAAAACATATACCCAGAGGAGTAGACGGCAAAAATAATCAAACTCAGGGCTGAAATCAACCAAGTAGAAACAGAAAGAACTATACAAATTATCAACAAAACCAGGAGCTGGTTCTTTGAGAAAATCAACAAAATAGATAAACCCTTAGCCAAACTAATCAAAGGGCACAGAGACAGTATCCAAATTAATAAAATTAGAACTGAAAAGGGAGACATAACAACAGAAACTGAGGAAATTAAAAAAAAATTATCAGATCCTACTACAAAGGCCTATACTCAACAAAATTGGATAATCTGGATGAAATGGACAATTTTCTAGACAGATAACAGGTACCAAAGTTAAATGAGGAGCAGGTAAACCATCTAAACAGCCCCATAACCCCTAAAGAAATAGAAGCAGTCATTAAAAGTCTCCCCACCAAAAAAAAACCAGGACCAGATGGTTTTAGGGCAGAATTCTATCAGACCTTCAAGGAAGACCTAATACCAATTCTCTTCAAACTATTCCACAGAATAGAAACAGAAGAAACACTACCCAATTTATTCTATAAAGCTACAATTATGCTCATACCTAAACCTCACCAAGACCCAACAAAGAAAGAGAACTACAGACCAATCTCACTTATGAATATTGATGCAAAAATACTCAATAAAATTCTCACAAACCGAATCCAAGAACACATCAAAACAGTCATCCATCATGATCAAGTAGGTTTTATCCCAGGAATGCAGGGATGGTTCAATATTCAGAAATTCATCAATGTAATCCACTACATAAATAAACTCAAAGAAAAAAACCACATGATCATCTCACTAGATGCCGAGAAAAGCACTTGACAAAATTCAGAATTTCTTCATGATAAAAGTTTTAGAAAGATAAGGAATTCAAGGCCCATACCTAAACATAGTAAAAGCAATATACAGCAAACCAGTAGCCAACATCAAACGAAATAGAGAGAAACTTGAAACAATGCCACTAAAATCAGGCACTAGACAAGGCTGCCCACTCTCTCCCTACCTATTCAATATAGTACTGGAAGTCCTAGCCAGAGCAATTAGACAACAAAAGTAAGTCAAAGGGATACAAATAGGAAAAAAAAGAAGTCAAAATTTCACTATTTGCAGATGATATGATAGTATACTTAAGTGACCCTAAAACTTCCAACAGAGAACTCCTAAACCTGATAAACAACTTCAGCAAAGTGGCTGGATATAAAAATCAACTCAAACAAATCAGTACCCTTCCTCTACTCAAAAGATAAACAAGCTGAAAAGAAATTAGGGAGATGACACCCTTCACAATAGTCATAAATAATATAAAATATCTTGGAGTGAATCTAACCAAGCAAGTGAAAGATCTGCATGACAAGAAACTTCAAGTCTCTGAAGAAAGAAATAAAAGCAGATCTCAGGTGAAAAAATCTCCCATGCTCCTGAATTGACAGAATTAACTTAGTAAAAATGGCCATCTTGCCAAAAGCAATCTACAGGTTCAATGCAATCCCATTCAAAATTCCAAATCAATTCTTCGTAGAGATAAAAAGAGCAATTTGCAAATTCATTTGGAATAACAAAAAACCCAGGACAAGGAGAACCATTCTCAACAATTAAAGAACTTATGGGGGAATCACCATCCCTGACCTCAATATGTACTACAGAGCAGTAGTGATAAAAACTGCATGGTATTGGTACAGAGGCAGGCAGGAAGATCAATGGAATAGAATTGAAGATCCAGAAGTGAACCCACACACCTATGGTCACTTGATCTTTGACAAAGGAGCTAAAACCATCCAGTGGAAAAAGAACAGCATTTTCAACAAATGGTGCTGGATCAACTGGAGGTCAGCATGTAGAAGAATGCAAATCAATCAGTTTTTATCCCCTTGTACAAAGCTCAAGTTCAATTGGATAAAGGAACTTCACATAAAACCAGATACACTGAAACTAATAGAAAAGAAGGTGGGTAAGATCCTCAAATACTTAGGCACAGGGGAAAAGTTCCTGAACAGGACACCAATGGCTTATGCTCTAAGATCAAGAATTGACAAATGGGACCTCATAAAATTGCAAAGCTTCTGTAAGGCAAAGGACATTGTCAATAAGACAAAAGAGCAACCAAGAGATTGGGAAAAGATCATGACCAATCCTAGATCCAATAGAGGGCTAATATGCAATATGTACAAAGAACTCAAGAAATTAGACTCCAGACAACCAAATAACCATATTAAAACATGGGGTACAGAGCTAAACAAATAATTCTCAACAGACAAAACCAAATGGCTGAGAAGCACCTTAAGAAATGTTCAACATCCTTAGTCACCAGGGAAATGCAAATCAAAACAACCCTGAGATACCACCTCACACCAGTCAGAATGGCTAAGATCAAAAACTCGGGTGATAGTAGATGCTGGCGAGGATGTGGAGAAAGAGGAACACTTCTCCATTGTTGGTGGGGTTGTAAGCTGGTACAACCACTCTGGAAATCAGTCTGGTGATTCCTCAGACAATTGGACATAGGACTACCTGAGGACCCAGCTACACCACTCCTCAGCATAGAAAGTTTGGAGGAGAATTTAGAGAAACTGCTTGCCAAAATGGAGCCATGTGCTTTAGAGAGGAAGAAGAAAGCTAGAAAGGAAAGGAAGAGGGTGGAAGAGGCCACACTCAGGGGCGCTGTTCCATCAGCTCCACCATCTTGGCGGAATCCATCCCCATTATCACCGTCTTACAAGGACACCTCTCTGACACTGCCAAAGGGAAATAATCAGCAAACTTTATGTCCTGAGGTTTGGAAAGAGGCCAGGATGGCCTTTCCGGTTTTTCAGGATGCCAATGACCAACGGTACAGTGAGCCGCTGAATTTTAAAACCTTAAAGGCTCTGTCGGAGTCTGTTAAAGCTTACGGTATCAATGCCTCTTTTACTCAAGCTCAGTTGGAAAGATTGGGTAATCATGCTGTGACCCCCACAGATTGGATGAGTACAGTGAAGGCATGTCTTACCGCGGGACAGTACTTAGATTGGAAAGTCTTTTATCAAGAGTTTGCACAACAGCAGGCAGTGCAGAATCAAAGGCAGGGTAACCAGGCATGGGATTTGGATACGTTGATGGGACAGGGCAGATTTGCCGCTAATCAAACAGGCTACCCCATTCAAGTTTATGGACAGATCAATGAGATGGCCATTAAGGCATGGAAATCACTACCAAACAGAGGGGAGGTGAGTGGAAACCTCACAAATATAATTCAGGGCACCACAGAGCCTTTTTCTGACTTTGTGGTGCGTTTGATGGAGGCAGCAGGCCGCATTTTTGGGGATCCAGATACAGCCATGCCCTTGATAGAACAACTAGTCTTTGAACAATGCACAAAGGAGTGCTGCGCGGCTATCATGCCGTGGAAAGGTAGGGTCCTTCAAACATGGATGAAAGCTTGTAGGGAGATAGGTGGTTCCCTATCTAATGCAGGCCTAGCAGCTGCTGTTTTACAAGCAACCAGAAGAAGAGGAAGTACCCCTGGGGTGTGCTTCTGCTGTGGAAAGACAGGGCACCTTAAAAGGCAATGCCCTGAGAGAGGAAAGGAAGGGCAGTGGGCAGTAGGACTGGGATTGTGCCCGAGATGTAAAAAAGGGAATCACTGGGCACATGAATACCGTTCAGTGAAGGATATTAATGGGCAGCCCTTAAGCAACAATTATGGAGGCGCTCATCCAAAAAACAGGCAGAGAGGCCCCAGACCCCAGGGCCCCCAAATATACGGGGCAATGGAGAGTCAGGCATGGCTGCCCAACCTGCACCCATCAACCAATACAGAAGGGCGATGCCAGGATCTGCCGGATTGGACCTCTGCTGCACCTCCTGACTCGTATTAACTCCCCAGATGGGGGTGCAGACTATAGGCACAGACTTCAGAGGACCTTTACCCTCAAACACCATAGGGTTGCTGATCGGCAGGTCCTCTTCAGCTCTAAAAGGTTTGATCATTCATCCCGGTATAATTGATTCTGATTATGAAGGGGAAGTTAAGATCATGTCCTCATCCCCAAAAGGTATTGTAGCCATTTCCCCGGGAGATAGAATTGCCCAACTATTATTACTGCCCAGCTTGCATGCGCAGTTTGCTGCAAGACATAAGAAAAGAGGAAGCTGTGGCTTTGGCTCCACTGGAGAGGATGCAATGTTCCTCTCCCTTGATCTTGATCAGAGGCCGCTTATTGAATTGGAAGTCAATGGAAAGACTATTCTAGGCCTACTAGATACTGGGGCAGACAAAAGTATCATCGCCCTTAAAGACTGGCCATCTGATTGGCCTATTCAATCCTCTTCCCAGATGTTACAAGGATTAGGGTACGCTAAATCACCTGACGTGAGTGCCAGAGAGCTCCCCTGGAAAGATGCTGTAGGACATAGAGGACTCTTCCAACCTTATGCATTAAACCTCCCAGTTAGCTTATGGGGAAGAGACATTTTAATAGGAATGCAATTAAAGTTTACCAATGAAGAGACTTATTCTTTTAATTCCAGAAAGAAGATGAAAGACATGGGCTGGCATCCCTCCCATGGTCTTGGGAGATATCTACAGGGTCGTCAGAGCCCGGTCTGGGCTGAGAACAAACAGAACAGACAGGGCCTGGATTCTTCCTAGGGGCCGCTGAGGAAGGTATTCTCATTACTTGGAAAACTGAGGATTCAGTTTGGATTCCTCAGTGGCCCTTATCCTCAGAAAAATTGACCACAACCCAAGACTTTGTACAAGATCAATCAGACATGAGCCATATTCGACCCTCCGTATCTCCTTGGAATACACCCATCTTTGTAATCAAGAAAAAATTAGGAAAGTGGAGACTTTTGCATGATCTGCATGCCATTAACATCCAGATGCAGATCATGGGGCCTGTGCAATGAGGACTTCCTTTATTGACTACTTTGCCTCAAGATTGGCCAATAATAGTCATAAATATTAAGGATTGCTTTTTTTCCATACCATTGCACCCTAAGGATTGTGAAAGGTTTGCCTTTACCCTTCCCTCTATTAATCAAGAGGATCCAGCCAAAAGATTTGAGTGGGTGGTGCTCCCACAGGGCATGACAAACAGCCCAACCATGTGCCAGCTTTATGTTGGTGCAGCCATTAAGTCTGTTAGGAAGAAATTCCCTCCGCTGCTTGCATTATATGGATGACATTTTGCTAGCTGGGAAAACTGAATTGGTACTTCATGAAGCATACCAATTGCTTACTGAGGTCCTATGTGAGTGGGGGCTTCATATTGCCCCTGAGAAGGTTCAGCAGGAACAGGTGGTGTCCTATTTAGGAGCAAGGATTGGACCTCATGACATAGTCCCCCAAAAGGTTAAAATCAGAGTGGATTATTTAAAGACCTTGAATGATTTTCAGAAACTATTAGGGTGTGGAGAGCCGATGATGCTGGCACCTGACACTCGTGGGTAAACAAGTAAAATAGCGCATGTGCAATGGCAAAGGACCGCCTAATCACCGCCCAACCCGGGGCGTCACATGGGAATTTGAGCAAGCAGCCAATCAGATATGTCCACCCCACCCTAGGGTGTATATAAAGCAGTGCCATGTTAGATCTGGTCTCTCCTCCTCCACTGCATGGTAATAAACACGTGCTGCAGAAGGATCCTGTGTGCCCGCGTGCATCCTTGCCGGCGAGACGATTGTGCAGGTCACAGCTAGTGCCGAAACCCGGGAACCCACCATCACCGGCACCGAGGAGGGCCTCCGCTTGCGGAGAGGATTCAGAACTGCAGCATAAAGATAAGCTCTGAGAGGCATGTTTGGTCTTGATTTATTCCATTTTCCTCCCCAATCAATAGAAGCTCCAGAAGCTTTTCCTATTGCGCTAGCAGTGTTTGCTCTCTTCCTTTTGATTTTAAAGGATGAGAAAAGTTGCTCAAATATTGTGGCAGGTCAGGGAGTGTTAGAGGAGTTACAAGACAGTGTGTCAGAAACAGGGCTGAATAAGAGGCTAGCCACTCATAAAGAGAATAGGAAATGTGCGCACAAGAATACAGGCCCTTCCAAAGACGGTCCGCGGAAGTGATAATGGGGGGAAAGAATGCCCTGGGAGAGTATTGTGAGAAGGGAGGGAGAGCTCCAAAAAAGAAAACTCTTTATCTGGTAAAGGAACTGGAGGACTTGGGGCTTGATGGCTCGGAAATAGGGGAACTGAGTCTCTATGAGAAGGAAAGGTACCATCCGGAGGCAGCCGCCGCAACAAGATGGAGGGCGGGAAAAGGCAGGAGATGGGAATCACATGGCTTCTCCACCTGTCGCGCACTCCCAACTTGTTGTCCCCAACACTCCTCTGCCTTACGTGGACAAGCGCTGCTCAGACTCCTTCCTTTCAGAGGAAGAAAAAAGAAGGATGTTACAAGCTTTTCCGGTGTTTGAGGCTGTGGAGGGAGGTCGCGTCCACGCGCCGATAGAGTGAGTATACTCCTATTAAGGAGCTTGCTGAATCAGTTAACAAATATGGAGTTGATGCTAATTTTACAATCATGCAGCTTGAGAGACTCGCCGCTATGGCGATGACTCCGAATGATTGGCAAAATACAGTAAAAGCTGCTCTCCCTAATATGGGACAGTACATGGAATGGTAAGCCTTGTGGCACGATGCTTCTCAAGTGCAGGCAAAGGCCAACGCTAATGTGGAAGGCAATCAAAGACAGTGGACGTTTGAATTGTTAACAGGGCAGGGACAGTTTGTTAACGACCAAGTAAATTATGGTTGGGAAGCATATGGTCAAATCTCCGCTGTGGCTATTAAGGAGTGGAAAACTCTTTCAAGGAAAGGCGAAGCTGAGGGATATCTAACCAAAATCTTGCAAAGCCCCCAAGAGCCAATCTCAGAATTTGTTGCTAGGATGGCAGAAGAGGCAGGCAGGATTTTTGGAGATCTGGAACAGGTTAAGCCATTGATAGAACAATAGAAAATGCCTCACCAGAATGCAAGACAGTTATTACCCCTAGAAGAAGCAAAGGGCTGACAGACTGGATTAAAATCTGCCAAGGACTAGGAGGCCCACTAACTAATGCTGGCCTCGCTGCAGCCATTTTGCAAAGCCAAAATCACACAAATCTTAGTGTACGTGAGGTCTGCTATAATTGTGGTAAGCCAGGTCATTTGAAATGAGAATGTCGTACTCCCATACAAAAAAGACCTCCTGGGTTATGCACAAAATGCAGGAAGGGCTATCATTGAACTAATGAATGTCGCTCAGTTAGGGACATTCAAGGAAGGATTATTCAGCATGACCCCTCCCCAGCAGGAAGAGATAAAGGCACTCCAAAAAACGGGTATCAGGGCCCCAGGTCTCAGCGCCCCAAAAAATATGGGACACAAGTTCAGGGCCGGAGGATGTTTGCAGCCGCAGAGCTACAAGAGGCTCCGCAGGATTGGACCTCCGCTCCACCTCCCAATTCTTACTAATGCCACATGGGGGCATACAGCCTGCCCCAGTTGATTTTAAAGGTCCCCTGCCTGAAGGAAGTGTCGGCCTTATTTTAGGTCGTTCCTCTCTTGCCTTAAAGGGGCTTGTGGTTCATTCTGGTGTGATAGACCAAGACTATACTGGGGAACTTCAAGTTCTCTGTTCTTGTCCACAAGGCATATTTTCCATCTCCCCTGGGGACAGGATTGTTCAATTAGTTATTCTTCCAAGTTTACATGATTGTTTCCCATCCACCGGGGTGCCCAGAGGTGCCAACAGGCTTGGTTCTTCAGGAACCGACTTTGCTCACCTGGTAGTTGATCTTAAAACTAGACCCACTTTACAATTAATGATAGAGAGGAAGAATTTTATAGGAATTTTAGACACAGGAGTGGATAAAAGCATTATTTCCTCCAAATGGTGGCCTAAGGCATGGCCTGTTACACAATCATCCCATTCCCTACAAGGACTGGGATATGAGGCCAACCCTGCAGTCAGTTCACGCTCCTTGACTTGGCAGACACCAGAGGGTCAAATAGGAAGTTTCATACCTTATGTGCTTCCTCTCCCCATTAATCTCTGGGGAAGAGACATCTTACAAGACTTAGGATTAACATTAACTAATGAATATTCTCAGCAAGCTATTGGTATTATGAAAAGGATGGGATATAAGGAAGGAAAAGGCCTTGGCAGAAAAGAACAAGGAAGGTTAAACCCAATCTCACAAGAAAGTAATACAGGAAGACAAGGTTTGGGTGTTCTCTAGTCACCATTGAGGGTTCTATGCCCATACCCTGGCTTACAGAGGAGGCCGTGTGGGTTCCTCAATGGTCTCTATCCTCTGAGAAATTGGAAGCTGCTACAAGGCTGATTAAAGAACAAGTACAGCTTGGTCATTTAGAGCCTTCCACTTCTCCTTGGAATACACCTATTTTTGTCATAAAAAAGAAATCAGAGAAATGGAGACTTCTCCATGATCTAAGGGCCATTAATGCGCAAATGCGGCTGTTTGGCTCAGTGCAACGAGGCCTACCTCTGCTTTCTGCTTTACCTAAGCAATGGAGGATAATAATTATAGACATTAAGGATTGCTTTTTTTCTATTCCCCTACACCCACAAGATAGGCAAAGATTTGCATTTACCCTGCCTGCTGTTAATCACCTTGAACCAGACAGGAGATATCAGTGGAAAGTTTTGTCTCAGGGTATAACTAATAGTCCTACCATGTGCCAGCTATATGTACAAAGGGCCCTTGAGCCAGTTAGGAAAAAATTCCCCTCGTTGTTAGTGGTCCTTTACATGGATGACATTCTTGTGTGCCATAGGGAATCAGTTATTTTGCAAACCTCATACCCTCTATTAATTAAAACATTGGGACAATGGGGCCTACATATTGCCACAGAAAAGGTCCAAATGTCGGAAGTAGGTTCCTTTCTAGGATCAGTTATTTACCCGGAGAAAATAGTTCCTCAGAAATTAGAGATTCGCAAGGACCATTTACATACCTTAAATGATTTTCAAAAATTATTAGGTGATATAAATTGGTTAAGACCATTTTTAAAAATCCCCTCTGCTGAATTAAAACCTTTGTTTGACATTCTGGAAGGGGACACTCACCCTTCCTCACCTAGGGCCTTAATGCCGGCTGCGAGCTGTGCCCTACAAGTAGTGGAAAAAGCCTTACAAAATGCCCAACTAAAACGTATTGATATAACCAAACCTTTTGATTTATGTGTTTTTGAGACCAGACATTTACCAACTGCTGTGTTATGGCAAGATGGGCCCCTACTATGGATCCATCCTAATGCATCCCCTGCAAAGATTATCGAATGGTATCCAGACGCAGTCGCTCAGCTTGCCCTTCGTGGGCTAAAAGCAGCTGTTACTCATTTTGGAAAGGATCCTAAAGTTTTAATAGTGCCATATACTGCACATCAGGTTCAAACATTAACTGCAACCTCTGATGTTTGGGCGGTGTTGGTCACTTCCTTTAATGGTCAAATAGATAATCACTATCCTAAACATCCTATTTTACAATTTGCCTTAACTCAAGCTATTGTGTTTCCACGCATTATATCTCAGAAGCCACTCCCAGATGGAGTGGTTGTTTACACAGATGGGTCAAAAACAGGTGTGGGTGACTATGTATTTAATAATAAAGCCACAGCCAGACAATACCATGAGACTTCACCTCAAGTTGTGGAATGCTTGGTAGTATTAGAGGTTCTTGAAACCTTCCCAGGTCCTTTATATATTGTTTCGGATTCCCTTTATGTAGTAAATGCAGTTAGGGTTCTGGAAGTTGCTGGATTAATTAAGCCCTCTAGCAGACTTACAAAAGTTTTTCAAAAGATTCAATTTACCCTAGTCAATAGGAGATCTCCTGTTTTTATTACACATATCGGGGCTCACTCAGGTCTACCAGGACCAATGTCCCGTGGAAATGACCTGGCAGACCGAGCCACAAAGTTAATAGCTGTCATCCTATCTCCAAAGTGGACCTTGGCCAAAGATTTCCATAAAAGATTTCATGTAACCGCTGAGACTTTACGTCGGAGATTTAACATAACCAGAAAAGAGGCTAGGGATATAGTGACTCAATGTCAAAATTCTTGTCAATTCTTACCAGCGCCTCGTGTAGGAATTAATCCACGAGGAATTCGGCCACTACAGATTTGGCAAATGGATGTTACTCACATCCCATCCTTTGGCAAATTGCAATATTTACATGTTTCCATTGATACTTGTTCTGGAATTATATTTGCTTCCCCATTGACCGGGGAAAAGGCAGCCCATGTTATTCAACATTGCCTCGAGGCATGGAGTGCCTGGGGAAAGCCTAAAATTCTTAAAACTGACAATGGACCAGCTTACACTTCTCAGAAGTTTAGACAATTCTGCCGCCAAATGGAGGTGACCCATCTAACAGGTCTACCGTACAATCCTCAAGGACAGGGTATTATAGAGCGGGCTCATCACACTTTTAAGTCCTATTTAATAAAGCAAAAGGGGGGAGTCAAGGAAGCTCTACCCTCAGTGCCACGAGTCACCGTTTCTATAGTGCTTTTCACCCTTAATTTTTTAAATCTGGACAGTCAAGGCCACATGGCAGCTGACCGTCATTGTTTAGAGCCTGATAGGCCAAAAGAGATGGTCAAATGGAAGGATGTTTTGACCGGACAATGGAACGGCCCGGATCCTATTTTAATAAGATCCAGGGGAGCTGTTTGTGTTTTTCCACAGGAAGAAGATAATCCATTCTGGCTACCGGAATGCCTAACACGAAGAATCTTGGAATCTCAGCTTGATCCTGCCCAGAGACATGAAGACCCTCCTGCTGATGGCGATATTCTGACTGACACTGCTGACGGTGGGACATGCGGAGCTGAGATGGAGGATCATCCCTTTCTAGGTTTTTGCTGCAGAATTGGACCCTAGAGTTCGAGGAAATGTAGAGAGATCTTTGCCCTTTTCCTTCTTTTAAGAATGGGTGGGAGTAGGCCTGTTTGGTATAGCCCTATGCTGTGGATTAGTGTTCATGTTATGGTTGGTATGCAAACTCAAAACTCCAACAGAAATGTGACAAGGCGGTGTTTGCCCAGCCATTTGCTGCTTTAGAACAAGGTTCTTCCTCTAGAGTCTGGCTGTCTGTGCTACAAAAGTAGCTAGGGCTTGAGCCCTCAGCCGATGCACCCCACGGGTTCTATCCCATTGCACTGGATCGGTGAGGCAAAAGCCCCGCTCTCTGCACATCTCTGGGTAGAGTGTATACTGTGATATACAGGGGATGTTCCTCAGGGATAGATTCCTCAAAGGCATGTCTGGTTGCATAGAGGTCGAGTTGCCAAATCCTCTCCCTGTCAAAGGCAACGGGATGGGTAGATAAAAGTACACTCGTGTACTCAACGACCAGGGTGGAAATTCTTTACAATATCCCAACATTCTGCACAAGGGACTAGACCTCTACCTTCCTCTACAAGAGAGATGACTTAGAGCCTTGCCAGATGACCTTACGGTCTCATTTAATAAAGCTAAAAGAGAGAGGTGTGGAGAGCCGATGACGCTGGCACCTGACACTCGTGGGTAAACAAGTAAAATAGAGCATGTGCAATGGCAAAGGACCGCCTAATCATCACCCAACCCGGGGCGTCACATGGGAATTTGAGCAAGCAGCCAATCAGATATGTCCACCCCACCCTAGGGTGTATATAAAGCAGTGCCATGTTAGATCTGGTCTCTCCTCCACTGCATGGGAATAAACACATGCTGCAGAAGGATCCTGTGTGCCCGTGTGCGTTCTTGCCAGCGAGACGATTGCGCAGGTCACATTAGGGGATGTAAATTGGATTAGACCATATTTGAAAATCCCAAATTATTTGCTTCAACCACTGTATGATATCCTGTGTGGAGATCCCGCATTAGATTCCCCCCAAGTTTTAACCCAGGAAGCCTGTGTGGCCCTACAATTAGTTGAGAAGGATTTGGGGAAGGCAGTTTTACAAAGATGTCATGAGAAAGAACCTATTTTGTTACTTATTTTTAAAACTAAATTTCAACCCACTGTATTATTGTGGCAACATGGACCTTTGAAGTGGATCCACACAAAAATATCGGTTACAAAAACTATTGAATATTTTCCAGTGGCAGTTGCTGCTATTGCCTTAGAGGGTATTCAGCAATGTTTACAGCATTTTGGCAGAGATCCAGCTAAGATTATTGTACCGTTTAGTGCTCAACAAGTGCGCATTTTATGTGCTACCACTGATGATTGGGCAATTTTAAAGTGTTCTTATAGTGGGGATTTTGATAATCATTATCCGCAGCACCCTCTAATACCATTCTTTGAGAGCCATCTCATTGTGTTTCCTAAAATGACAAAGACGACTCCCATAGTAGGAGTCACCATTATTTATACCGATGGTTCAAAAACTGACTGCAGGTCATATAAGATTAACGATCATGAGCCTGTTTTAATACAATTTGCACCAGCTTTGCCCCAGATAATTGAGTTAAGAATTGTGATTTGGGTTTTTAAAGATTTTAAAGATGCCTTTAATTTAGTATCTGACTCCTTATATGTGGTAAATTTGTTGACGGCTTTAGAAGCCGCTGGAAAATTTAAAGTTAATAGTCCCATTTATTTGTTATTATTACAGTTACAAGGCTTAATTTGGCAATGGGAGTGTCCATTTTATGTTCAGCATATTCGTGCTCATACAGGTTTGCCAAGACCTGTTAGTAATGCTAACAATGAGGTTGATATGGCTACTCACCGCACATTTATTTTTCCTACCATAATGGATACCCCAGCAGCACAAGCTGCCCAATTTCATAAGGAATTTCATGTAAATGCAAAAACCTTGC
>JANHMN010000007.1:83307576-83321520 GCA_030674055.1 Rhabdomys pumilio
GATTACATTTCCTGATTTTCCTGTGTTGAGCCATCACTACATCTCTGAATGAAGCCTAGTTGTTAAGTGTGCATAGTAATTTTGCTATGATTTGAAGGCAATTTGCAAGTATTTAATCAAATATGTTTGCATATTTGTTCATGAAGGATATTTGTCTTTCTATTTTGAGACTGTAGGTACTTTAATGTAAATGTGACTATGGCTTCCTAAAAGAAATTCAGTAACATTCCTTCTGATTCTCTTTTGTAAACTATTGTGTTAAGCATTGGACTTAAGTCTCATTTCAAAGTCTTGTTGAGTTCTGCCAACTTGGCTATCCATTTGTGTCATGTTTAGTCAAATTCTGTAATGACAGCTTCTATTTCACTAGAGTTATTTGTCTAAATTATCTATATTATATGGATTTAATGCTGGATGTTAAAATTGATTTAAACAATTATGTATTTATTTTGTTCTTCACTTTCTTTCTATCCTTTTCAAGTCCCATTTGGTGGAATACAGAATATTAAAATATATCTTCCTGGTTATTAAGATTTCCCCATTGCATTTTGTTATGTGTCCTTCCCATTTCTGAGTTGATTTTAGAAGTTTTGTTGTACTATTTTGGCTGCTCTTAGGACTCCTGCCCTCCTATTAGTTGACCTCTTCAAGGCTTGAAATGAATGCTTGTGCATGTTCTCCTTTTATCTAGTCATGTGTTTCATCATTGTGTCTGGTAGACCTACTTTTTCCTGGTGTAGACATAAGACAGTCATGCTTAGGAAGAGGTGAGTTGGGCAGGAGCTGGAAGTGCTAGAAGGAGGGATATCTCCAGTTAGAATGGATTGTATTAGATAAGAATAAAAAGAATGGAAATAGGTAAAACCTTAGAGATAAAAGGCTTTAAAACTTAGCGCAGATAAATTTTAGATATAAGAGATTTGAGTACCATTTGTTTGTGCAGGTACAGGAGCGGCTTCCTTATGACATAATTTGAAAACTGAGTGTGGAGTCTTGAGCCTTTAATTGATCTGTGATTTGGCAAAGTGTTTTATAGAAAGAAAGTGAGGTTTTAGGATCTTCTGATTCCAAGGAGGAAGAGATAGTCATACCATGACTATCTCCAAGGGCATAAATGAAAAGACAAAGAATACATTTGTGAGAAGTAGGTTAGGTAAGGCTAGAAGTAAAAGGTTAGAGTGATCTAAAGGATCTCTTGGGCTTCTGAATGGAGCTTAGAGGGAACAGGGTAAAAGAATAAATGACTTCCAAGCCAGTGACGATTCCCATATCCTAGAAGCCTAGAAGGCCACTGAGAATTGATGGCCCATAGCAGACAATTTGTAGCAACAGATGTGGAGCACAGGGTTGCAATACTTAGGCCCAGGTTAAGATAGATCAGGTAGCTCTGAGGAGGTGGAGGCAAGGAAATGGCCACTTGTCCAAAAGGACAGAAGGAAGTGGTAGGGCTGCAGTTCCTAGAAGGAAGGAAGTCGAAGCCCCATGAATTAGCTGAGAAAAAGATTTCAGAAATATAAGTGACATGATATCTAGAATTTATGTCTAAGGCAGCCCCAAGAAGAATAAGAGACTTGTAGGAGAGAAGTCACAGAGGAGAGTCATCTCTATTCATGTTAAATGGGTAAGACTAAGGGATCTCGGTACATCAGTGTGGCTTTTGTAATACTAGTAAGGAAAAGAGGAAGTTCTGAGTTGACACTTAACACTAGAGGAGAATAGACTAGCATTCAGAGCAGGTAGAGGAGAAATACTTGTCTTACTTTGTCAGGGACTGCTGTATCAATGTTGGAACCCTCACTGCCAAAAGCCTTGGGAGCTAAATTGTTAGAGCTCGCACTGCCCCAAGATGCTCCAGTCTGCAGGTCGGGGCTCAACAAGAGAGAGAGTGAGGATGAACGTGAAGAATGGAGACCAGACAGAGTGTGATTCAGTCCTGTTTATTCTCCAGTCTCTCTTCTTTTCTCCAAGTCCCTAGTTCCTAGTCCCAAGTTAGTACCAAGTCTCAAGTCCCTAGTCCCTAATGCCTCCAAGTTCCCAGTTTCCAGTCCACTCTTCTGTCTGCCTCTTGCCTTTTATAAGTATCACTTCTTAAGTCATATCTTTAAGATATGACTTAAGAATATCTTAAGTCATATTAATATATTAATTAATATCTTAAGTCACACACATACCCAAGAGAAAATTCTGAGTATATAAAACAAGATGTTATCAGAGTGTGCTCAGCTGTTTTAGGCTGTTGAAAACAAGTCTCTTGTCAGGGTATATGGCTCAAGATAGCTGCAAGGATGATAGCTACCTTCTGTTGGCTCCCCACATTACTTGTCTCTTTGTTTGCAACCCTAGAGGGTGTAGCAGGATCCAGAAGTCAGAGTTGCTTAAGGTTTTCCCAAGAGGTGGAGCAGGCTTCCGTAACCACTGAGTTGCTTACAAAAATAGATAACCATAAATTAATTGTTAGAATAGGGGGAGAAGAGTGGCACTCTAGAATTTGGGGTCAAACTTGTTGACTGGCAGAAGCCAGCAACAAACCTCATTTGAATAAGATGAGAAGTTTCAGAGAGACTGATCTCTTTGGAAGGGAAGTTCTGTATGGTAGTCCTGCAGTTTTGTTACCAGAGGAGTGAAAAACAGGACATGACTAATCATAGGCATGTTTGAGGAGAATGTTTTATTGAAGGGATGAGGGAGGGCACAACTATGGGCACCTACTTAACTTAGTGTCTTTATGTATTTACATGACAATAAAAAAACTCTTACAAATTTTGTCCAATTTGCCATTCATTGAAAATTAAAACAACCCATGTATCAGATTCTTTAACCATGGAAATACATGTTTTACACTTTACAAATGAACCTTTCTATTAGTTCTCCCAAATATTCTGTGAACATAATCAGGTCACTATTTGAATGAAAGTGGTCTGTACCCAAGAGAAGTATTTCTTTGGAGTGTGTGTGTGTGTGTGTGTGTGTGTGTGTGTGTGTGTATGTGTGCATGTGTGTGTGTGTGTGTGTAAAATGTTCTATCAGGATATATGCCCATCTATAAAGATACACATATTTCAGTATGTAGAATAGGAAATCTATCTTTAGTCTAATGCTGTTAAAATGAAAACACAATTTTTAATAAAATTAATGTGTATTTATTAAATCTTACAATAACTTCACTTTCTACTATTGTTTACATTGATATGATTTTGATATAAAGTTTAGGAGAAAATATACTGATATGTTAAATTTTAGGGGATATTTAAAACAAATTAAAAATTAATAATAATAATAAAAAGAAGACAAATTTCATTTTGAATTGCTGACAAGAAAACATGTATACAGAGAGTAATTCTTTCACCTGATGTGGCCTGGCCTCTTTCTAATAAAACTTTTTTACCAGTTTCTCATTAGGAGGACATGGATGAGAAAGGGAAAGCACAGGAGGCCATCCAAAGACTTCCTCCTCATAGATTGTCCTTTCAAGAGTAAGAAATTTTCTCTTTCAATGGATTTATGAAGTGCTGAATCCTAAGAGATACAAAGGAATGAAGAGTCACAGGGATAGAGAGACACAGTTAGCAATTGTGGCTGAGGCAGAATTCATAGCAGCAGCTCCTGTCATAATCTCTGTCAAGCCTACTGAATACTGCTTTGCTCCCACTGCTACAAAAGGCTGAGGCTGTCACCTGTGCTGCTGGAGATGTCCTGTAGCTAAGCAAGTGTGGCTGTCTTTTCAGTTTTAGTACAACATCAGATAGTAATTCACTGATTCCTGCCAGAAACTTGATCTCCTCTGGTCCCAGGTGTAGAATTCCATGCTTCTGTTCTTGTGCATAGCTGTCTACTGGGTCAGCAAAATGCTGTCAAAACTTTTCTCTCCTTGGAATGTCTGTGTGTCATTAGGAAGCTTAGATTTTCTACTTCAGGTGTGGCAATACTTGATCTATTGTTTTGCCTTTTGAAGAGAGCAGCATTATAGATTTAAAAATGAATGAGACCATGAAGTCTACAGAGTTGGATCATAGTGTGACGCTGTAAACTCTCCAAATTTATTAGGCCTTCATTCTGTATGTTTAAGTGGTTATAATAGCATCAGATCTCTGGAATGCTTTTGGCAGAGCTAAGCCTGATTCAAATATTTTCAATTGATTGACATAATATATATATATAAATGTAAGAACATCTTGACTACTGTCATTTAAATAAAATGGACAGAACATGACAAGAACAAGGCAAGAACATGGTAGCATCCAAGCAGTCATGGTGTCAGATGAGCTGAGAGTTCTACATCATCATCTGAATGCTGCTAGCAGAATACTGGATTCCAGGAATCTAGGATGAGGGCCTTAAAGCCTATATCCACAGTGACACACCTACTCCAACAAGGCCACACCTCTCAATGCTGCCAATTCCTGGGCCAAGCATATTTTTAATGATATGTTGAAATTATGAGAGAAAGAATAGTAAATAAACAAAGAAACTCTGACATTAGCTTTGTGTGTCTTGAATTTCAGACATACTATTTTTAAAAATTCTTTTTCTAGAATTATTTCTTTTATGTATTTGAGTACACTGTCGTCTTCAGAAACACCAGAAGAGGACATTAGATTTTATTACAAATACTTGTGAACCACCATGTAGTTGCTGGGAATTTAACTCAGGACCTTTGGTGGAGCGGTTGGTGCTTTTTTTTGTTTGTTTGTTTGATAGTTTTGGGTTTGGGGTTTTTTTTGTTGTTGTTGTTGTTGTTTTATACAATTTTTTAAAAGTTAATCAAAGGCCTTATAAGTTTGGTAATACTCAATTACAAGATGCTCATACAATCAGAAGTGTAACCCAATACCCAACCTAGACATAGCAACTATCTTCACTGGCAGAGACACAAGAAACATCTGCCTCCATGTTCCCCCATCTCTCTCTCTTTCTCTCTCTCTCTCTCTCTCTCTCTCTCTCTCTCTCTCTCTCTCTCATCACCTAGCTTCTCCTCCCCTTACTCATATTCTTCCTCTCCTTTCTCCTCCCACCTTACCTCCTCCTACATATAACCCTTCCTGTTAAAATAAAACTTTTCTCTTAAAGTACAATTACAGCATAACTATACCAATTTGTGTCAGTAAGGTACAAGATAGATCTAATACCCAGTCCATCATTTTGTTGACTAACCAGAACCTCTGTCATCCCTCCTAACTAAAAGACTAAGTTATGAACCTGGATTTTTTTTTTTTTTGGCTTTAGAATGAATATCAGCTAAAAACCATCCTCTCAAATTTTTTCTCTCAAAGTAAATAGCTGGCATTGGCTATGAGACTATAAGTCTTCAATCCCGTCAGAAATCCAGAATGACTGAATTAACTGAAATTCTGGGAAGCACAAAGTATAGCTTCTAAAATTTAGCCACATTATAGAGACCACTGAACACCTGAGCAGTCCCTATACTACAAAATGTTGGAGCATCTGATCTTCAGCCTTCTGGCCCAGAATCATCTGACAGACCTAGTGATGCAGAATTATTAAGGGCTAACTACCCTGTCTTGGCAGATATAATCAGTCCACTATTCTGAAAGAGTGTCCTTTTCTGGACAGTGATTTGTCTATAGATGACAAGAGGCAATTCTTGCCTAGTGGCTGTCTCATCACACCTGGAGTAACTCCAAAGATGCTCAATTTCTTCTTAGAATCCAAGACAGGAAGCAGACAGGTCTCTAATCAAAATGAACATTAATATAGAAATGTAACGTCAATTCTGTGGACTTCTGACATTTTGAAAACCAACTATCCATGTAAGGTAATCTGGACTGTTGTCTGTTAACTCCTCTCAGACGTTTCTAAATAAAATATAGAAAACACTCTAACAATAAACTCAGAGCCATGAATTTGCTATAGGCCCTTAACTCACAGGCTAACCATCTCAACTCAGTTAAAAAATTTAAAAAGACTGTGTCTAAAGCTTGTATTCTTAAATGTGTTATATAGGCACAATGCCTATGAGAGTAATAATATTAATCTCACTTTTATATTAATAAGAAGCTCATACCAATGAAAACCTTTGTCCTGGACCACTCTGCCTCACGTTTGGGGGCCAAAATGTCAGGGACCACCCTATCAAAGTTGGAACCCGCACTGCCCCAAGCTTTGAGGGCTAAATTGTTAGAGCCCGCATTGCCCCAAGCTGCTCTGGTCCACAGGTCAGGGTTCAGCAAGAGAGAGAATGGACTCAAAGAATGGAGACCAGACAGAGTGTGATTCAATCACATTTATTCTTCAGTCTCTCTTCTTCTCTCCAAGTCCCTAGTTTCTAGCATCAAGTCTCAAATCCTAATCCTAGTCCCAGATGTAATAAGTCTCAAGTCCTAATCCCAGTTCTAAGTTGCTAGTCTCTTTCCAAGTTCCAAGTCTTCTTCCAAGTTGTAAGTTCTCTCCAAGTCTAGAGTACTCTCTTCTGTCTGCCTCTTGCCTTTTATATGTCTCACTTCTAAGTCACACCTTTAAGTAAGTCTTGTCTCTAAATCACACCTTTAAGTCACACCTTTAAGTCTCACACCTTTAAGTCTCACACACCCAAGGGAAGATCCTGGGTATCTAAAACAAGATGTTATCAGAGTGTGATCAGCTGTTGTAGGCTGTTGTAAACAAGTCTCTTGTCAGGGTATATGGCTCAAGATGGCTGCAAGGATGATAGCTACCTTCTGTCAGCTCCTCACAAACCTTAAATTTGAAGGCAAAGTAAATTTTGTATTATTTAAGAAATTATGACTTCATCTTAATAACAATTATACTTATTTCTACCAATAGGTTATAGCTATGCAATAAATCCTAGCTAATCCTCCCTGTTCCAACAAAACCACTACTTTTCCCTAGAAAGACAGCCTAATATTGACCACCTCAGTCCCCAAGCCCAACTAATAGGGGTGTCGTCTCTTCATTAACTTCTTCAAGCTGATTATGGGCATTGAGATATTAGAAGAGGGACAGGGGAAGAGTACATTGACAAGCCTCTGATGATGTGTCTTCACTGCATCCAGCTGGAATCCCAGGACATCATAGGTTCTAGCAGGTCTGCTCAGTGTGCTTGATGAGTAGATACACCAAGGCTGTGGATTCTGCAATATACAATTCTCAAAACAAATTTTAGTATCAAGATAACTTTTTGTTTGAATTCTGGAATCTACTCTTCTGGTGGCCTTCTCTGACATATCTAATCCATATAATTCTGGGAGTTGCTATGATGGTATGCTCCCACCATCCTCCCATTCTTGCCTACCTGCTCTCAAATTCCCCAACACTAGGGAATCCAAACTTTCAGGCACCAAGGCCGTCCACTTCCACTGATGCCTGACTAGGCCACCCTCAGCTACCTATACAGGTGGAGCCATGAGTCCCTCCCTCCCTTTGTGTTCTCCAGCTGGAGATTTTTGAATGGCTACTCCAGCTTGTTTCTTAGAACCATGTGCTTGAAAAATTGTTCTCCAGCCTTTTACTCTAAGGTAGCATCTCTGTTTGTTACTGAGGAGGGTTTCCTGTATGCAGCAAATTGCTGGGTCCTGTTTACATATCCAGTCAATTAGTCTATGTCTTTTAATTGGGGAATTCAGTCCATCAATGTTAAGAGATATTAAGGAACAGTGATTGTAGCTTCCTGTTATTTTTGTTATTAGAGGTGAAATTATCTTTGTGTGGCTATCTTCTTTTGGATTAGTTGGAAGAAGTTTACTTTCTTGCTCTTTCTAGGGTATAATTTCCTTCCTTGTATTGGAGCTTTCTTGCTATTATCCTTTGTAATGCTCGGTTTGTGGAAAGATATTGTGTAAATTTGGTTTTGTCATGGAATATTTTGGTTTCTCCATCTATGGTAATTGAGAGTTTTGCTGGGTATAGTAGCCTAGGCTGGCATTTGTGATCTCTTAGGGTCTGTATGACATCTGTCCAGCATCTTCCCACTTTTACAGTATCTGGTAGGAAGCCTGGTGTAATTCTGATAGGTCTGCCTTTATATGTTACTTGTCCTTTTTCCCTTACTGCATTTAATATTCTTTCTTTGTTTTGTGCACTTGGTGTTTTGATTATTATGTGATGGGAGGTATTTCTTTTCTGGTCTAGTCTATTTGGCATTCTATAGGCTTCTTGTATGTTTATAGGCATCTCATTCTTTAGGTTAGAGAAGTTTTGTTCTATAATTTTGTTGAAGATACTTTTTGGCCCTTTAATTTGGGAATCTTCACTCTCATCTATACCTATTATCATTAGGTTTGGTCTCCTCATTGTGTCCTGGATTTTCTGAATGTTTTGTGTTAAGAACATTTTGCATTTTGCATTTTGCATTTTCTTTGAGATTTGTGTCAATATTTTCTATAGTATCTTCTGCACCTGAGATTCTCTCTTCTATCTCTTGTATTCTGTTTGTGATGCTTGCATCTATGACTCCTGATTTCTTTCCTAGGTTTTCTATCTCCAGGATAGTCTGCCTTTGTGATTTCTTGATTGTTTCTACTTCCATTTTTATATCCTAGATGGTTTTGTTCAATTCCTTCATCTGGTTGTCTTCTCGTGTAATTCTTTAAGGGATTTTTGTGTTTCCTCTTTAAGGGCTACTATCTGTTTACCTGTGTACTTCTCAAATTCTTTGAGAGTGTTATTTATGTCCTTATTAAAGTCCTCTATCATCATCATCATCATCATCACCATCATCATCATTAGAAGTTATTTTAAACCTGAATGTTGCTTTCCTAGTTATATGGGGAATTCAGGACTTTCTTGTGTGGGAGAACTAGGTTCTAATGATGCCAAGTACCCTGGGTTGCTGATGCTTATGTTCTTGTACTTGCCTTTTGCCATCTGGCTCTCCTTAGTGTCACCTGCCCTGTTTCTGATTGGAGCCTGTCTTTCCTATTATTTTAGTTGTATCAGAACTGTGTGGGGTGGGTGTTACTACTGGGGTTAGCACTGGGGCCCAAGATTTCCTCAGTGCTCTGGGCCAGGAACGACATCCCGGGTCCTAGTGGATACCAGCTACTACCTATTTGGGGCCAGTTTGGCTTTCTTCTTACCTAAGATACTGCCCAGGTTAGAGCTCCTGAAAGGCCCTCTTCTTCTGGGGTTATGTGAGATTGGGGGCAGAGCTGCCTCCTGGGATCTGCTCAGTGCTGGGGCCTAGACCAGAAACCTCCCCCCGCTTTTTTTTGGTTTTTCAAGACAGGGTTTCTCTGTGTAGCCCTGGCTGTCCTGGAACTCACTCTGTAGACCAGGCTGGCCTCGAACTCAGAAATCCTCCTGCCTCTGCCTCCCAAGTGCTGGGATTAAAGGCATGCGCCACCACTGCCCGGCTAGGTTTGTTTTCTTTCTAAACATTAGTCAGCTCTAGCATTTCTCTGTTTAATTTTTTTTAAAAACTATTTTAAAGATTTATTTATGTATTATATATACAAGTACACACACACACACACACACACACACACACACACACACACATATATATATATGTATGTTCTATTACCACGTATGCCTGCATTACAAATAGGGCATCAGATCTTAGTATATAGTTGGTTATGAGCCTCCATGTGGTTATTGGGGATTGAACTCAGGACCTCTGGAAGAGCAGCTGGTGGTCTTAACCACTGAGACATTTTTTTCTAGCTGCTGTTAATTTCCCTAGTGAGGTTCTTAAGCCTTCAAGGAAGTGATTGTTGTGGCCCGAGCTGCCCCACACTTGGGAGCCAAAATGTTGAGAGCCTGCACTGCCAAAAGCCTTGGGGGCTAAATTGTTAGAGCCTGTACTACCCCAAGCTGCTCCAATCGATGGGTCGGGGTTCAGCAAGAGAGAAAGTGATGATAGACTCAAAGAATGGAGACCAGACAGAGTGTGATTCAATCCCATTTATTCTTCAGTCTTTCTTCTTCTCTCCAAGTCCCAAGTCTTGAGTTCCTAGTCCCTAGTGCCTCTAAGTTCCAAGTTTCTTCTTCCAAGTGCTAAGTGCCTAATGTCTAATTCCAAGTTCTTCCTCCAAGTGTCAAGTGCCTAATAACTAATTCTCTGTTCCGAGTTGTACTGCCTAATTCCTAGTTGTACTCTTGTCAAGTAATCTGTTGTCTGGTGGTTTCTTCTGTCTGCCTCTCACCTTTTATATGTCTCACTTCTAAGCCACACCTCTAAGTCACACTCTTAACTCATGCCCTTAGGTCATGCCTCTAAATCTGATGTCTAAGTCATGCCCTTAAGTCTCAACTCTAAATCACACATTTAAGTCTCACACACCCAAGGGAAGATCCTGGGTATCTAAAACAAGATGTTATCAGAGTGTGTTCAGCTGTTGTAGGCTAATGCAATCAAGTCTTTTGTCAGGGTATATATGGCTCAAGATGGCTGCAAGGGTGATAGCCACCTTCAATCAGCTCCCCACAAGTGATGACACTCATTTACCTAGTGTTCTTCAGAAAATTAACAACTTTGGAAGGCCCAGAGTACAGTGTGAATCCAGGCAATTTTGGGACATACATCTAAAAATATTGGTATTCTAAATTATTTCAAAAGAATTCTTTATTATTTATTTACTGGTTTGCTTCCTCTGGGTTGGTCAGCTTGCTTTCTTATAGAACCCAACACTACCAGCCCAAGAATGGCACCACCCACAATGGGCCCTCCCACCCTTAATTACTAATTGAGAAAATGCCTTACAGCTGGATCTCATGAAGCCATTTTGTCAAGGGAGCCTTTTTTCTCTGTGATAACTCCAGTTTGTATCAAATTAACAGAGATAACCAGCCAGTACACCAGCCAATGCTATCTGGTCATTATGTAAGATCTAACAGAGAGATGTAGATGTAAAAAATTGAGAACACAATTCAGACAACATGAAGAATAACTCACCTATTAGCACTGTGAACAGTGTTTCTAAAGAAACAGTTTTGCTCTGCTATTCTTACCTCAGAATAAGGAGACCTTTTCTCTGAGCAGGCTGATTCAAAAGAAGGTCACAGCTGCTTCCATGCAGGACTAGAAATATTTCAATTTAATTATCTCTGATGGCTGTCTATCTCAAGACTTTGACATTACATATACAAATCAATTTCTTTTAAGGTTTACATACACACACACACACACACACACACACATATATATATATATATATATATATGTAAACATATATATGTAAACATATATATGTAAGCATATATATGTAAACACATATGTAAACATATATTTATATACATATAAAAATGTATATGTTTATGTGTGTGTGTGTGTGTGTGTGTGTGTGTGTGTGTGTGTGAATGTTTGTCTGCATGGGTCTGTGTGAATTTGCAACAGAAGCAAAAGAAGGCAGGAGATGTATGGGACTCCAACTACAGCAAATATTTAGATAACATGTGGTTTCTGGGGATGGAACCAATGTCCTCTGTAACAAAGAAATACTAGTCAATTTTCATTTATTTTCAACTATACATTTTATTTATTGTTAATTACACACCTTAATTAAAATGTTAGGTCAGTTGTCCACTTAGAATGCTTAAGATCAATAACAGGAGCAACTCTTTATATTAGTGAGAATATAGAGCATATGTGCTACCCGTCGACTGCTTGTAGAAAATATATATTTTGTGTATGTACATCTATGTATATGAATTATATATATGTATATAAATACATGAATAGGTAGATAGATAGATAGATAGATAGATAGATAGATAGATAGATAGATAGATAGATAGATATAGGAAATATATATGGCTTGTAGGAAAACAAATATAGCCAATATGGAAATCAATATCATGGTTCCTCAGGAAAATGGGAATCTGTCTACCACAAGACCCAGCTATATCAGTCTTGGGCATATATGCCAATGTAATGAAGAGGAACTTTGGAACATTTGTCCCCCTGGATGGGAGAGGCTAATTAATATTCCTCTGTCAGAGGATGCTTGTTGGATTAACAGTCAGAGGAGGAGGGGAGAGGCTGATTAACATTCCTCAGACCACATGGAAGGGAACCAACCTGTGGGTGGAGAAGACCCAGAACACATAGACACATCCCACAGGATGGACCAACCCTTGCCACCTACAAACAAAGAAGTCCTTGCCACCTCATTCCCTAAAGACCAACCAGTTTAAAAAGTCACATTGTTCTGCCAATCAAATTGTGCCTAATGGCTGCTGCCCTAAGGACTGTAAAAAAAAAAAAAAAAAACTCACTGAATGAGCAGTGTGGGGTCACCTCTCCTTTTGGGGTGCAGGGTGGCCCCAGCATGCTAGAACATTAAAAATTCCTCTTGCATTTTGCAGCAATCTCTCGTGTCTTCGTGGTTCTCTCAGGGGATCTCTGATAAACTAATGCTCTGCTAGCTAGAGTTTTAGTTACACCATCAACAACCTACAAGGACACAGTCTCAACTATGTTCATTGCAGATTTTTTTTTACCACCCAGAAGGTAAGAAAAACTTAATGCCCCACTGCTGAAGAATTGATAAACAGAATGTGGTTTATCAATTTACAAATCTGTCTGTACAGCAGAGTATAACACGGCTGCTAAAAATGTGACAATGAATGAAAGACAATAGGCTGGTAATTGGAACTAGAGTAAAATCACTCTACATGAGGTAACCCAGACCTAGAATGATGTTAATGTAACATATTCCCTGTTAAGTGGATCATAGCTCATAGGAAAGCTTTATCCAAGCTATCTTTCAGAGACCCAGACAGGTTCTGTAAAGAGGAGGAGTATAGAGGAGACACATGTTTCTATATGAAAAGGGCAAATAGAATAGACTCTCTGGGTATAATGAGGTAAATGGGAAGAGAAGTGGTAGGTATCATTTGGAGGGGGGATGTAGGAAGAAGGTAAGTTGCAGGGAGAAAGAGATGGATTTAGAGGGCATTTGCAGAATAGGAAAGGAACTTAAACCTCAAGGAATTCTGAGGGTGACCTTATGGACCACTGGTATTAATGAGGACAGAGTCAGAAGTAACCATTTTTGTAAACAGCAAAGTTTCAGTACTGGTAACAGGATAACAGCTCATTATGGCATTAGTCAAGGAGGTCAAACTAACCATGCTGATTCCAGGAAAAATATTTTGCTCTCTGCAACCTAACCACAGGACCACATTGTTTTGGACAACTTCTCCACAACTCACTAAATGTGAAAACCAAGGAGGTGTAGGCTTAGAGCCTTCACCTTATGTTCTAAACTCTTTGTGGAGATAAGGTAGTCCACATGCCACAGAAAGATAATTCTGGACTCAATACAAGCTATAACATCCTCCAACTGCCCTATCCTGCCTGCAAAATGTGCAGAGCCAAGATGATAATAAATGTTTTGAGTGGACAAACAGTATTTGGTTTAACCTGAGGAACTGGACATCAGAGGAAACCCATTCCTTAGACTGCCTGGGTTTTCAGGAACCTCACAGAGACTTAAATGGCAAAAGGGGTGTTTACATAGGTTTCAGACAGGTCCTCAGCTTAAGTGTCATGGCAGTTACCTTGGTGATTTGTGGTAGCTTTAACACTGAAAGGAAGTATGGCTCTGATTTCTTTCCTTGATCTTGATGCTGTTTTCTTCCTATTGGCTTGCCATGTCCAGCCTCAAAAAGACGTCTTTCAACATGCCTTTTCTGTTTGCTTTTTTCTACATGGCTTGCCTCTCTCTGCAACCTCCTTTTTTTCTAAAGAGGAAACAGAGCAGGAGGAGATCTTGGGAACATGAAGATAGGATAGATGGGGGCAGGTAACCAGAAGGAGTGTAGGGAGGAGAAACTGGTCCTGATATATTTTATAAGAGAAGAATCTAGTTTCAATAAAAAATTATTCAATATTTCTTAAATGAAAATGCAAAGAAAAAGGGAAAGAATAATGAAAAAAGAAAGGCAAAATAGTGAAGACAAGGAAAGCATGATTTTGACAGACACAATCCTCATTCTGTTTCTGAAGAGGATGAACAATACACAGCAGTTCATAACAAGCCTATT